>JAVSBS010005448.1:17641-29528 GCA_033124195.1 Coracias cyanogaster
CACAGGAACGAGAAATCCTAGTGGATTTTTTAAAATTTGTATTTGAATCTATACAGTCATGCATATACAACCAATTAAAAAAAAAAAAGTATATGTATAATACACATGTATATACATATATAACCTGTGTATACATAACAAGTATACAACACATATACACATAAATCCTGTTCAAAAGGTGCAATCAATGACAGACGAACGAAAGCTCCAAGACAATGGACATATCTTGACATATATCAAACAACAGAAGTGGTCTCAGAATACCGCATATAATGAAATTAAAAAGGAAAACGTGGTGTGACCCGAAGGCCAGAGGAAGACCCAGACAAACATTTTTCCTTCGGTGTTAGGCTCTTCTCAGCATTTCATTAGACGTTAAAGCGAGGTGGTCTGGCAGTAACGTGAAGAGCTTTAAAGAGCTGTTAGTTTCACAGCGTGAGACGCTCTGTGTGCAAAATTACAGAGTTTATAACACATTCCTAGTCTGCGAACCTGATTGGCTCAGTAGACCTAAGTGCTTTATAATAAGATTGCCTCTAAGTGCATATATAAATACATAGGCTAAAAATGCTCCAAGTAGACCATGACGTAATAATCTTAAATGCTGTGGTATGGGATAATGTGTCAAGAATTCCTGTTTTAATAACTACTGGATTACCTACATACTCAATCTCATGAATATTATGTGTTTTCTGGTAAGGACCATTGGGTAAATATTTAATTAAACAATCCCTGAAATATTCACTCAGGGGATTTTTTCTGCAAAAGAAAGAACAAGAGAAGACCAAGTGCCAGAGGTGGCACAACTATGAAAGGCTACACCCAAGCAACACTGGAAGTGAGGCTTTGGGATACAAAGGCCGAAAAGTTTAAATTAAGGCTGAAATATCTATGCCAAGACACAGGTTGTTGTCCTTAAAAAAAAAAAAAAAAAGAGAAAATTAATTAAATGAGGGGAGCAAGAGAAAAAGAGGGAATGAGTGGCTAGCAAATTAATTTTAGAAAGCCAACCTGGATTTATAAGCTTCATTTTAGAAGTCCTGGTTTGTGTCAATTTAAATGTGATACGCTCTGTATTTACGAAAATATTAATTTATATTTCCCACAGCAGTAGCAAGCGGCTCTATTAATCCACAGTAGATATTTCAATTACATCACTGTTGAGAGGCACATGGAACGCTGCACCATAATCTGCTTTCCTACGTGCTCCTCAGCAGCACCACGGTGGGACGAATCCACTCACTTTGGTTCAGCCCCGCACGCTGATTCAGTGATAGAATAAAGCACCTCACAGATTAGCTTAGTCTGCAGCACTTAAAGGTCAGGATTTATTGTAATGTAAATCACACTAGTTCATACATGTGGCAATAATTAACTTCTGTTGATGTTAGAAAAGAAGTCATCATAACATTGCTGAAAAACAGGTTTCAGTATGTTTTGACTCAGCTAGCAGAAGTTAGGCACCATAAGACTAGTATAAATATAACTGATTTTGAACAGCCAAAGTGTCAGACTACAATTTTTACAGGACTTGAAGAGAAGCTTTGTTTTTTAAACAAGACATTTAAGTTCCCTTTTTCTTTAAAAAAAAAAAAAGAAAAATTTTGCATATGTCCACCAATGAAATAATTGGAAATCACATCTTTTAAAGGGTGTGAGCTCAGAATTATTAATTTTCAACTTCCCTGTTGCTTGGTTTCCTTGTTATTTTCGTGGGTCATCAAGAAGCAGGCAGGGGTCGGGTTACCAGGGGTTTGTAGATCACAAACTGAAAGCAAGTCTGTTAGTTTTAGAACAAATGTCTGTTTTGACTACCCTTCCTTCTAAATATAAAGTAGGTTGTTAATAAACTATCAAGAGGGGATAAAATCTAGAGTGGATTACTGCTAATGGGCTTTAATCTTTTTATCTGAGATATTCCCAGAATCACAGAATTGCCTAGATTGGAAAAGACCTTTAAGATTGTCCAACCATTAACCTAACACTGACAAGTCCTCGACGGAACCATTTCCCTAAGCACTATGGCAATATGTCTTTTACATACCTCCAGGGGTGGGGACTCCACCACTGCCCTGGGGAACCTGTTCCAATGCCAGATCACCCTTCCAGTAGAGAAATTATCCAAGGAAGAATTTCTTTACTCGAAGAAAAAACTGATACTGAATGATTCTTAGGGTAATATTTAAAAAATTGTTAGCATTTCTATTGATACTCTTGTTAGAAATGCTTCCAACTCCATTAGTAGGAGAGTTAAATTATGGTGGTAATTCCACCTTATAATAATCACTCTCCATTTCGCCAAATATGAAGACATAAAAGGTAATATATAAGCATAACATGATTTTGAAAATCAGGAAAATCAATATTTCCCTTTGTTCTTTGCCATGTTAAAGTTAGCTTACCACTGTCAGTGCCTTTTTTGGTATGGCGGTAAATATCAGAAGCTAAATAAATACAAAGAAACCTCAAAAAAACCCCACCTGTCCTTATAACAAAACCCGTTTTTACGTCTTCTGTTGCTTGTTTTGAAAAGTACTGTTGCCTTCGCTGTACATGTAACTAGGAAACATACTATATGATCCATTAGCTTGTAATTTTCACTGTGATTAATAAGTGAATGTAGCAAATGTAGTAAACCAATAAAGTTTACTACAAACACTTTAATTTAAATCAAATACTTTACTGGTTCTCAGGGACAGAATTGAAGTGTATACATCGTGAAATACAGAAGAATGAATGTGATATTACTGTCTTAAGTACCATGCCATATGTGAAATGAGTGTTACTCTGATTTGTTTTGTATGGCAGATGTCAGTGCAGGAGCCCGTGGTTGTTATCTTGGAAGAAAAAGCAAGGGATATGAGCTGTAGGTGTTTGGTCTACTGCAGGGTTCATGTGTGTGTTTGAACATTCTATTAAGCTGACTTGATATATGGATAGGTGGAAAGTGCTGGTCCCTGTGAGCAGAATATTCTAGTGCCTAAAAGTGTTAGACATTTGTGCCCGAAGAAGATAGCGTTATCTTGGGCAAGAGCAAGTTTGAATTACGATAGGTTATTGTGGTTCCTTAATATCTATTTGTAGATAAAAGCTGTCTCCATTGCTGTAATAATCTTATTATTAAATCTATTCTTGTTTTTTCTAATGTGCCTATAAAATATATGTATTGATACATAGTAAATACGATCTTAGAATTATATAAGACTGTTAGTTTCTGGAAGTGGTTTTCTTCTTGGGTTCCAGTAGTCCTCTGCCAAATAAGCTTTCAAATACATTGCACAATTATTTCGCACCAAATTTATATTTGTGACTTATGTTTTATGAAAATATGATATGTTCTAACTGTTTCAGGTGACGTAATTTCTTCTGTATTTAATCTGAAAAGCTATTTTTATATCTCTCACACGTCAAAGGAGCAATTACAAATAAATGTAAAAAGTACCTGTGTTTCTGCCTCTACTAGAAATACTACTGCATTAGGTGTAAATTCATTTTTCAGCATCATGCAGCATGGGTGGTCTTTTTCTTCCATTATATCTCAGGTTCTAAACAGCAAGTAGCTGCTAGGGTAGATATTACATATTAGGAAGAAAGTCTTAACTGTGAGAATGGTGAGACACTGGAACAGGTTGCCCAGAGGAGCTGTGGATGCTCCATCACTGGACGTGTTGAAGGCCAGCTTGGATGGGACTTCGGGAAACATGGTCTAGTGGGAGGTGTCCCTGCCATGGCAGGGGGTTGGAACTAGATGGTCTTTGAGGTCCCTTCTAACCCAAACCATTCTGTGAGTCTATGTATGATTCAATGAGGTATTTGTTAGTGTTTCAGAAAACCATATATATAAGAATTGATCTTTATTTCCTTGTCTGGTTACTTTTTAAGAATAGGGGAGATATATATTAAAAAAAATTTTTTTTATGAGCTGGGTTGATTGACAAAATCACAGCCTGTTAACAAAACCAGTGATGTGAAAATTCAGAGAGACAAGATCTGATGCAGAGGATATTTAAATGTATACCAATTAATAACCAATTAATTTCCTTTTAAATTTGGTTTAAGTGCTTTATCTTGCAGCTGGAAATCACTTTTTTCAGAGAAGATACAGACTTTTTCTGTTTGTCACATGAGAGGGAGCCCAAATTTCAACTTTTAGAGATCAAAATACTTTCTTTGTTAAGGACCTGGGAATAAGATTTTTACGTGGAAAGAAGTAGCTTTTTGTTACAGTTCTCAGAATAGGACTCTTGATATTTGCTTGTGTACTTTATATAATTTAATATGGAATCAAACATTTTATACTTCATCTAGCCCTGTGTTATCAGGAGATTTCAGTGCTGGGAGACTTAATAAAAGTGACTTACCAGCCTTTTAAATATGATGTCTCAGCTTTGTGCTGGCTATGAGAGTAAACACATGCCTAATAAAGGTACTTATTTTGTCAGAATTTGCAGAAATTAAAAGAACTTGAAACTATTTGTATTCATGGTTCTAATAATAATAATAACAATAATGGTGCAAAGAATTGTCAGTTATTCCTGTATGCTTTTTCCCCTTTTCATTTGCATTGTGGTTTTGTTTTTCAGTTATGTAACCTTTGGGCTTTTTTAATAGAAAGGCCTTTTCCCTTTTCTCATAGGTTTGTTTTTTTCAATTTTCTTCCCTTAACTGTCTTCTTTGTCCTTGTTGTCTCTCTCTTTTCCCCAGCTATGTTCTTGTCTGTGTGATTATTGCATTTTCAATACTGTACACGTTTCTCTGGATCATGCAGAATGCAGCGAAGCTTCATTTGTGACTGGGGTTTTTGGCTAGCGGGGTAATATGCAAAACAATTACTGTGTGTTTTTGGCAGACAGAAGCAGCCACATGAATACTGAAGCCCCGTCTTCCTGCTCCCTCCTTGTTTGCTAGAGCTTGGAACATTGTAGAGCAGATACGCAGTCCCAAGGTAATGGTCAGTCTTTCTAACTTTCTCTTGTTCAGCTCAAAATGGATTAAAGGATGAAATGGCGCTTCCCTCTGTAAAAACTTAATTCTTTTCACATTTTTCTTTCTTCTTCCACTGAGGATGATGGCAGGAAGAGGAACTAGTAGTGTGTTTTTACTGACAGTGTTCCTTTCTTCGATTTATATTGCCATGGTAGAGCTGTTAATCAGCATGTCCCCACTTGTTAGAGAACAGCCTTGACATCATTCCTGTTTCTGAAAGGTACGGAAGTGACACACAGGGGAGGTTATATAGGATGGCCGACACTTCTCAGTCGTAAGCATGCTTGCTGATCCCTCTAAGGGCTGAGTCAGAGAAAAATTCTGTCATGTCTGTAGAATGTGGGAGTTGATGAAAACTAATTAATGGTGCAAAAACGTCTCAGCATTTCTACACAGGCTTTGCCAAAAGATCATCTTTACAATTATTGAATCTTGATCAAAATACATAATCGTGATGTAGACTTTCTTGTCATTGCTGACATTGTTGCTTTCATCCATCATAAACAGCGAAAGATCCTGATGCAGAAAGGTTCATGGCCTGATGTGCTGACAGAGCTTTGATAATCCTCACAGCTTTAATTTCTTCCAAAGAGATTTTTTTTCTTAGTAGCTGAGTCTAGGAATCTCACCTTGTCAAGCTGTGTGAAATGGTCAGAAATGTGAATAAAACCCCATATATCAGTATTCTGAACTTTTTCATGTTTTTGGTTGAATTTTATTTCAGTGAGAGGATAATGATGCTACAAAATTGGTATGTTTCACAGGCACATTTTTTTACCTGAAAAATGCAAAAACTTTCAAGTTGAATTCTTTTTTTAATACTGGTGGATTAAATGAAGCTTCAGATTGGTAGTTAATCTTTTGTGGCCAGTTGCACTGAAAGACAAGCGAGCATAAAGGAGCATCCTCTTTGTTCTTCACACAGTTTATACAGAGATTTCCAGCATGTGGAAATTAGCTTATGGGTAATTGTTCTAGTATGAAGATTAATAATAATTAAATATTTGAAAGTGGTCAAACAAGCAAATTTAAACCAACGAAGAATTAGGGGGAAGGATAACAATTCAGAGAATAATGAGTGTGTCTAGGTGTTTACTTGATCATGATCAGACAGTCTTGTCCCACGGGAGGTTTAAGTTGGATATTAGGAAAAATTTATACCCTGCAAGGGCTGTGCAGGGCTGTTCCAGGCTGGGCAGGGCAGTGGTGGAGTCCCCATCCCTGGAGGGGTTTCCAAGCCGTGGAAATGTGGTGCTGAGGGCCAGGGGTTAGTGGTGCCCTGGCAGTGCTGGGGGAATGGTTGGACTCGATGATCTTAAAGGACTTAACCTAAATGGTTCTCTGGTTCTATGTAAGTGGATCCCTATACCCAAAGAACTGAGTATGAGAAGAGTCTCTAGATGCATAGATCATATTACTTGAGTGAAAGAATAGGGAGGAACTCTGGGCTAGAAGCCTCAGTTGTAGTGTTTTGGGGCCAATTCATAGTCCCTGTGTGCCTTTGTTCTGGCAGCTAACGACAGAGGGATATAGTTTGCCCACTGAAGAAGACAGGGACTACCTTTGATCAGAGGGTTTGCCTGGGTTCTGCTTTCATGAAGAAGTGCTAGCATACTCACAAGAAAGCATGGCTTCCTGGGTTCAGGACAATTGTCATTAATATGGACAACTCCCATTTAATGTTTTTGTTTGTTTGTTTTGTTTTTCCCCACAAACACCCTCCTCCAGTTGCATTGTTCCTTTTAGAAAGTACAGCAAGAGCTGTAAAGAGCTTAACCAACAAACAGGTCTCATCTGGCAGAAGATGAGCCTGTGATTGCTGTGTCTTAACTGGCCAATACATGAAGGATTTGCTGAGGTGAATGTGACATCTCTAGAAGGATGCCTTTTTATGCAGTGACTTTGAATCTCTTACGTCATTGTTGCATTAGGAATGTCCTGGTAAGGCCTCATCTGGAATACAGTGTATTTTTGTTTTGTTCCAGAAGGATTATTCGTGTTCAAGAAACTTTCAAACTGAAATAGATGAGAGCATACCCTAGGATTCTGAGGGTAATTCAGAGACTCACAGAAGGGTTTGAAAGAACTTGAGACTGGCTTAGTTTAACAAAATTAAAAACGGAGAGCTTGCATACTCCTGTCGTATGGGCCGCAAACTCCAAGAAAAACTGTGTAAAGGACAGAGAAGTTGTAGGATTCAAACAAAGGGGTTTAACCTGATAAAGAACAATTTTAGGCTGAAAACCTGAGGAACGTGAAGATGGGAGAAGGAAGCCAAATTTTAAGATGGCATTTGATCCATTAGGAGAAGTATTGCATGGTATGGGATGGGAAGGAAGTAGATTTGATCCAGGAAGTCTTTTCCAGTTGTGTGCTCTTTTAAGTATTAGTACACTGGCTTATAGGAGGGGGTGGGGGGTGGAAGTGCAAGGAGGCAAAACCCAACTACATAAATCTTTTAAAAGAAATGAAACCCAGAACCCAAACTCTTAGGGAAAGCATTTGGTTTCTGGTACTTGAATATTCCTCTTACCGACTGATGCCTGTCTTTGCTAGCATGAGTGTGTAATGTAATCTGCTGCTGAAAAATTGAACTGTTGAATTACCAGCTTCCAAAATCAAGGGGTAATTTTGCTTTGGGAGTTAACAGTTTTTCTGAAATTGTATCAGATATTTGCACAAAACTTATATTGTTAACTGTACTGTCACAGTGGAGATTTTTTGTGGTCGATCTTCTGTTTTAAATCCGTATTTTGAATTATTGGTTCTCCACACATTACTTCATCAAAGGAGATAAAAGTCTTTAAAAATTATTTCTGAAAATGTGTGTATTAAAAATCAATTTACTAAAACTGTGTATTTTAGGGCTGTGAATTCTTTCCTCTTTCTTTTGACTGTGCCAGTAGAAGGGTTTGCCAAGAAACAGATTGTCATGTGTTAGTCTTTAATAGGTATTAATGAGTTTTCTGATAAGATTTTGATAATTGTCAGTAATGGCATATCTTGTGTTGCGTAGAGAAACTTACTTCATTCTTTTAAAAAAAAAATAATTATGTAAGCTTTGAGGAAGAAGTGTCCCGTTTTATCAGATGTTCTCTCTATCAGGTTTTCAAGAAATACTAAGTGTAAATGTTAACAGAAGTATGAAACAGTTAAGTATGAAGTTTCCCTGATCTCACTTTTTCAGTCTTTTTACAATGCTGTAACTTTGCTGGCTCACTCGTCGGAGTGAACTTCAAGAGCAAAGTCCTGAATTACTAATGAAAATCAGGAAGAATGTAACTTGAAAACTCATGTTCTTTCAACTTTTGTTTGCAGTATAATGAAAAAGGCCACCAAGGCAATTTTTAAACAGGTCTATCTTTTGTGGTATGTGTGCACTGGAGAAAATCAAATTGCCATCAAGAAGGAAAACTTCTTGCCTCATCTCATGGCTTTATGAAAACAATGCAGTTTTTTCTGCATTTTGCAGTGCTTTCAGATTCTAAGTTTTGATTTACTTGAGAAGATGGCATTGCCAGAATGTAAACCTGTTTTTCTAGCCTTGCTTAAAAAACCACCTTGCAAAGTGATAGCAGTAACAAAGGTGGGAATTCACCCCACCCTGTCTTCCCACTTTTGTTAAACTTCAATTAGCTCCATTTATATGCTAATGCTAAGCACAGGAAACTTCCTTTTTCTTTACTTTGTGCATGATAAGGAAATAATGGGGGGGGGGGGGAGGGGGAGATTAGGTTACATTAAGATTGCATAGTTCATAATGAGATTTGAAAATAAAAAAATCATATGATCTTTCCTGTCCACATTACCTGTCCCATTCCTGAAGTGAGAAGCCATTATCACACCTGTGTGCTTGTGTGGCACAGTGCGCCCCGGGTTGTTACCGGGAAAAGTAAACATAAAGAAAGTTTAGTCTTCTCTTCCAAGCACTCTATATTTTCTGTTCTTTCTGTTCTTTTAAATATTCAGCTTCCACCTGTCTCCATTGAGTGTTGAATGGTGGCTGATTCTGGCCTTTTATTCTCAAATTGCATCAGGTTTTGTGTTTAAGGATACTTTTGGTTTATGTTTTGTAATAATCAGTTCTACAAACAAATCTAAAAAATAAACCATGATAAAATGTTTTTTCTGTTGGGCTTTATTAGTGGAATAACAGTGAGCGCAGAAAGGGAGAAGAAACATCTAGTTTCAAGGACATCTGTTACTGCACAGTTAAATGGTAAATCCTGAGCTTTCTGTGTTTGTATGTGCTGTTGTGTCAAGGAAGTCAAGTGTCAAGTATTTAGTCTGAATTAATATTCTTTGATCCTTTAAAATATATTTTTTAATTGGATCAAGAAGTTGGTGTTGTGTAACTTCCTTAAATTCATGCCAAATCATATCTTTGCTGTTGCATTTTAGCTTAGTTTTCCACTTCATATAGCATTTGTACACCTAAGGCAACTGTTTACTCTGTACTTTGGACGCTGGAGCCAAAAGCGGTTTGCATGCTTTTAATCAGGGAGAAGAAAAATACTGAAATACATAAGGATCATATTATGGATGCTTCCTCTGTTTTTAGATTTAAGATTTTAAAGCTCCTATCTTGGTTTATACATATCTGCAGCAAATTGTATGGGTTTTTAAACCTCTCTTGTCTTAGTTATATTTTCCCTAGTTCTGCCTGATAAATAAAAGCTGAATCTTTTTGTGATAATAACTTATGTTATTGTTTGTGTGGGGTTTTTTTTGTCAGTTTGTTTTAAAAACCTTCAGTAAACATAGAATGTCTCTGTGTGTGTAAATAAACTAGATTGCTTTACCACAGTACATCTCTGTCTCTGATAGGACCGGCCCTTCGAGAGCAGTGCTACTCAACTCCTGAGCACAGGAGCAGTGCATTCAGACTGATTTTGCAGAAAAGAGGGTTTGGGGATAATTTTGGAAGATGTAGAATCTAGTTCCTGGAAACATGCAAAACTTTGGAGAGCTAGTGTGTTTGCAATGGAAGTGGCTTACACAGAATCCGGAACCACCTTTGGATGGGCTGACTTAGGTGTTGGGAGCAGTGTGGAGGCAGGAGCATGGAGCTGCTCATGGGCTGAAGGAAAAGCAGTAAATACTTGAAAACTAACTGCACTATGTTGTGTGCTGTGAGAAAATAGTTGAATTGTTTAGCTTAGCTTAACCTTGGCTGAAAACTGTTTATGGTTGCAGTGGGGATTGTAGCACAGGGATATATCCTATTTACAGGAGTCTTTTGCCTCTGGGAATCTATCAAGTGACATGGTAGATCTATTTGTTTTTTACCCCTGATTTTGAGTTATATGTCTTGCTACAATTAAATTTTATACAAAGCAGCCTGAACATTTGCTTTATGATAGCCCAGTTTAAGCTTCTAGGATACAGACTGCACGGGTTTCACAGTGCCACCCACTATGTACATTTCTTGCATTGTCCTTTATAATGTTCTTTAATATCACAAAATCCTATGTCTTTTCTCCACCACATCCACGTGTGTTTTCTTTTACTACGCAAATGTCCATTACATCTTGGAATGTTAATGAAAAAATTATTTTACTACTGAGTGCTACTTCCCTTTAGGAAGAAGGGCACAACTGTATTTATTTGGAGGGTAAAGGGTAATTAATTTCAACAAACCAGGTTTAATATTTACAGTTTTCCAAGATATAGTGTGAAGTAATTGTATTGTACCACTGATAATAATCTTTTGACTCTCCTGGGAACACCAAATACAGGGTGCTGGAAAGAGGGGAAAATACAAGTTCTGCTTCATGTGTAATCTTCAAATAATTTTTATAAGTCAAGCTAATCCAATGGGTGATACGTGTGTATCTCACAGAGGTGAAATGTACCGGTGATAGGAAATGTAAAGCTCTCCCGTGTTTAAAATAAGATGATGATTAGAGTTAAAAAACTTACCTTTTCTGCAACTACTGTGAAGGGAGAGAAGGAGCATGATTTTTCATAACATACTACAAGGAGGTGAGATTCCCTGACTGAAATGGACGGTGTGTGTCTGAAACTTGCCGAGGGTAATGAAGGGAGGTAGATTCAGACCTTCAGGAAATGAAAGGGAGCTGAATGAATGGCATAACTTTAGGCCACTGTGGAATTAAATGCATATTTAAAAGAAGAGTTTCAAAGTAGTGCCGTAATAAATGCCTTCTATACAACATTGTTTTAATCTTGTGATAGAAATGCAAAACATACTTAAAGCCTAAATTACACTGTTAAATCCTGGAACTTTGAGTTTTGACTGGTTAAAAAAAATAATCATAGGGTTATTTTAAGAATAAAGTGAATGCCTGGAAAGGTTCACGAGGGAAATTCCAATCTATCCTGACACATGAACTTGTAGTATTTCAGGGGAAGTATTCCCTTCCCCTGGTACTATTGCACCATTACATGTTTTCTGGTGCCGCCCTATCCTGCTTTTTCATACGTGCATTGTTGTCCCCAGTCTGGGTTCTTTACCCGGTGTGTAAAGAGCTGAAATGCACACAGGGTCGAGGTATTTTTTTATTACAGATTTGTGCAAATCTGGGAGCTGGGTGATGTTCCACTAAGCCAGCTCAGCTCTGTACACAAACTACGGTCTATTTATCCTGTTACATGATTAACAGAAACCTACCCAAGTTTACACTTAGTGGTTAGTGATTAATATTACATTGGTTATTGGATAGTTGTATTTAAATCAGCACACGTGCTCCTTGAGGATATTGGAGGGGGTGAGTCCCCGTTGCTCCCTGCTGAAGGCAGTGGTTGTGATCTCCCCCTTTTGCTTTTACCTTTCCCTCAGTTCTGCTGTTTGGCTGAGGCTGGTTCCTCCTGGCACTCTTCTAGTCTGGTGGCCTTCATTGAAAGAGGATGTTCTTTGTTAGTTCCTTCTCATCTTGTC
>JAVSBS010005448.1:29716-39752 GCA_033124195.1 Coracias cyanogaster
ACTCTTCTAGTCTGGTGGCCTTCATTGAAACAGGATGTTCTTTGTTAGTTCCTTCTCATCTTGTCTCTTGGGGGGGTTTAGCAGTTGAAAGAGAATAATCATATCTAAGCCAAGTTTCTAAAATCAGTAACTGCTGACACTATTTATTATTGTCTGATCGATTTTCCAGACTTTCCAGACATGAGCATCTCCCAGACATTTAATGACAGCTCTGCTTATCTATCTCAAACGCTTGATTTTGTGTTCCATCACCCCTTTCCAAGCTTAGATTGACAGCCCTTCTACCCCAGCCCATCTTTCAGATGCAGTCGACTTTATGCCTCAACTGCCTATGGAAAAGTGTTTGCCTTTTAGCTCCCGTAAGTGCACAGGTAGTTCAGGGTCACGTAAGTTCAAAGTAAGATTGGACAGAGCATGTGATCTCTAATAACATGGATATCAAAGTATAGAAGGCTGAAAGCTTACACAGGCAGCAGATCTTGAGGCCTTCTAAGAGTTTTGAAGGTGGACTGAAATGGGTGTTGTACCATCTGAGATTAAAGACTGACCTTAGTAGGTCTTAAGTCAGAGAAAGCTGAAAGAATATGAGTGCGCTTTGTTGAAATATGTTTCACATAACCATTGATGCAGTTTGTGTGGTATGAAGCTTTGAGATAGCTCCAGACAGTACAAAGTTATTTTGCTTATGCACATGGCTAATGTTGAAATTATTTGCTTTGAGAATATTTCTTAACATTTGCAGACCTTGAAGTATCGGAGCCACAGTAAAGCGTGTTTTTGAAACCGTTAATCTGTTTTTACTTGCAGTCGTGCAGTCCTTGGTATTACAATTTCTTAAGTACCTATTCCAGTTTCTTGTGGAAAAGTCTTTGTTTACCGTTTTCTGCATTTCTAGTAAAGTTGTGGAGGATTTTAAAAGTAGTGACTCTTTTCATGTACTGAAGAGAAGAGACAAAAAAAGCCCCTCTCTCTTTCCTCAGTCCTTGGTTTACAAACTTGCATCCAATCAGAGCAGATGAAGTATAGAGCAGACGTCAGCAGCTGTGAAAGAAATGTGTCGAAGCAACAGATTGTCAGAGAGTGTGAGGCTGAATCTACTGCTTGGGATTTCCTCCCAGTCTTTTCTCCTCTTTTGGAAGTGTTGTTAGCTTGGGGAAACAAGTAGGCTGTTTTCCAGTGCAGTTGGATCCTTAGGGATCAGGGTAACTTTTCTATAGTGAAACTTGTGCTCCCTGGGCAGTATTGAGGGCTGAGGAAGCTGTGACTCCGCAGTATGCTCTGCCTGTCAGTAAGGTAGTTGGTTATCATTTCCTACAAATGGCAAGCTGGAGCTTGGAAGAGCCGTTCTCACTATCCTCAACTCTATTGAACCTCTGACAGTTCACGTTGTGGTGGGCTATTGAAGGCCTTAAGGACTGATGCCAAAACCAAACCTCAGCAGTGCCACAGGTACAGATGTGGTCACAAGTAGAACAGATGTGCAGAATTACAACAGGCAGCAAATAGATGAGCTTCAGCTAATACAGGAAAGACACCAAGTTTTCAACTTGGATAAAGAAATACAACTTTGTTTTCATAACATGAGGAGAATTTGAAATTCTTATGCTAGAGAGCATCAGTAGTGGAATGAAACTCTGTTTCCGTGCAAGTTCCCATTGATTTCTGGGAAGCCAGAATTCTTTTTTCATTTCAATAGAAAGATTCCTTTGACTTACTGTGTACATCAAAGGGGAACACATTGTACTGTATCATTGACAATGTAGTAAGGATAATATGGGTATGTGTATTTAAACAGCTGGCTGAAAACAAAAAAAGTGTGGTTATGTAACATTTGGCTTAAACTATTCTTGTTTTAATGGCTTCATATCTGGCTGCAGGAAACAGTCTTTTCAGTAATACTTCAAATTGGAAGTATTTGGAAATACTTACAGAGGTTTTGGTTTTTTGAGAAATGTTACTGTTCTGTTTGATGTGTCTTTGTCCTTGTAAAAGTTACGTGAAAGGATGACTCAATTGATCATTGTTTTCTGTTTGCAGGTTGCAAAACAGTAATGTCACAGAAGTGACCACGTTAATCTCAGTAAGTAAGCTGTAGCAATAAGCATTCAGACAATGTTCTGAGAATTGTGAATCACATAGGGAAAATGAAAATGTTCTGTACTGTTGGGCTTAGTGTCAAATCCTGCATCCAGTCCAGGTCCTGATTTCAGCAAGATGTTAAGCACAGGCTTAACTAAGACTTTAAGATTCTTAGTCCAAACATGCTATTACTTTTGTGACTTCAGGTTTAACTGTTGAGTAGGTCTTTAACAATTAATATACATAGTAACACTGTTATAATTCTTTCTGGATTTCTTAATATGTAGGCTTGAAGTATAAATATGATAGAATGGAATTTGTGTTGCACATTTTTAGTTTAGTAATTTTAATGTGTGATGTTACACAGTTTAGGGAATATTTAAAATTAATTGAGAGATTGTGATAAGAGTGTTGATTCCAAAATCAATTTTAGTGGCTTTGAAAGATATTTTAAATAGTCAGAGAATGTGTGGTATTCTGCTACGTGAGTATGAATTGTTGTAGTAGTTGATAGTTTACTAGACTATTAGGAAATGAAGAATTTTGCATTCATGTCAATTTTCTTGGGTTTTTTTCAGGTTAACTAGAGGGGAAAAAAAAAAAAAGCATTTGTGTCTTACTGTAGTACTTTGTTTTAGAAAAGTTAACAGTGAAAACTAAGAAGAGATGGGAGATTTGAACAGAAAGCCCGACTGGCTTTGCTTAGCTCACAGATGCAACTTCCCGGCGCGCTTTTTAACTTGCATTGTACTTATGACTGTCAGGTACATGAAGTAGGAGGGGAAAATCTAATACTGATTTGAGATGTTTTTTCGGTTTGTTATTTTGGTGCTCCTCATATTGACCATCAATTCTTCATATGCTTGTGATAGTATACCCTGAAAGTAGCAAATAACATACTTAAATTTGTAAAGACATATTGTAAGTTTATGTCCAGTAATGAGATACGCTGGTTAACAAGAGCCTTGTTTAGATCCCAGACATGATACTGTGTAATACAGTGGAGTCTTATGTTTCAGGAGCAGCCTTCATGCCCTCATCCCAAAGGTAACTTTACAATCGTAAAGATAAAATTAGCAATGACAGTAGGGAAAAAAAAAAGAGCTACATGCTGATTAAAATGATTTTTAAGATTGAATTTAAAAGGCTCAAGTTCTAGAAGTACTTCAAATGTACAGTTGCACACTTTCTGTACAACGTGGAAAGAGAAGCTGTTAAAACCACTACATGTGACTTATTTACAGGAATGGTAGGAGCACTAACATTGGTGTTGAATTCAAACAATGAATGGAGAGAGCAGATCTATTAAACAGGCGGGGTTAAGTGAATCAAAAGAGCAGTTTTCCAGTGAACACATTGCTCAGCAAGCAGTGATAGGAGAGCAGGTAAGGGCAGTAGATAAGATAGCCTGCTATTTCAAAATGAGGAGCAGCAATCTGAACCAATTTTAAAAAAGAAAAAACACAAACAAAAAACCCAAACAGAATTAAGTCATTTGCAGTAATAGACAATTGCAGGAAGACTGTATCTAAGATTTAAAATTTACTACAGGCATCAGACATTGTTAAACTTTCTGTAATACGGTAGTATACTGCAAGTTTCTATCAAGTGAGCCAGTTTGAATGAAAAAGCTTTCTTTTCATAAAAGCTGAACCCTATTGTTTTTTTCTGGGACATACTGAAACTGCTACCTTCCCGACCTCCTTGTGTCTGCAGAAAGATGTTGAAACTTCCTAGAAGCTTCCATTTTTGCAGGGGGCGGGGGAGTGTGGTATCTAATGAAGATAGTTTTAAATGTTGCCTGTATCTTGGTCTTTAAAAAGCTAAATATGCTAACTTTCTGACTTGTGAAATCTTATTAAAAAAAAAAAAAAGATTAATCCTTTTCCTTGGGAAAGAGATGCAGTCCCGTTGAGAATACAGGTACATAGAAATGTGGAAACACTCATGGCTCAAGTTGAAAATGTCTCTCTGAGTTTTCTGGACGCTCAGGTGTTGTGAGGACTCATTCCCCCTTAATGTTTGGGAGTTACTACCCACAAACAAGTCTATGTCCTACTTTGAGGGGCAGTTTTCCCTAGGCCTGCAGCCACTGAACGAGAGCTGCTAGCTGACCTGTCTTACTGGTGTGGAACAATCGGGATAAATACCAAACAAAAAAGTGGCTTGTTCAGTAGCATGAGAAGAATGCTCCATAAGTGGTCAAGTTGATGTGCATAACTTTTCTGCCTTTAAATATGCAATTGGAGAAGAACAGGAAAAATTTATAGCAAGATTTGTGCTTTTTGATCAGTTTTTTCCATAGACCTTAAAAATTGTAAGGGAACTAATAGCCAGGTGTAGATCTTTCTCTCAACAACTTTATTTATAAGGTTTCATTGAAGGTCCCTTCCAAACTGAACCATTCTGTGAGTCGATGATTCTCTGCTGTTCCTTGCTTGTAGTAATAGTATTTTAAAAGAAGCAGTTTGGTTTTTTGACAGTATAGGTGGATGCTCGTGTGGCAACCACAGAAGAAATATAAAAGCTTTCAAAACAGCCCATTCCCCAAAGGGCATGAGAATTTACTGCCTTCATATGTGCATTAACATCTGCAGATTTAATTATATCTCTACTTCAGAATAACAACAAAAATTAACATGGACTCAGAAACTAAAAATAATACAATTCTAACAGTTTTAGGAGCTTACAGTAATTACACTGGGTGTAAATAAAAGACAAGGCAATTACATCTTTCTTGTACTTACTTTTGCATAGTTATTTTTAGAAAATAATCTCATTGAAAATTTAAATAGAAGTAGTTTATTGCTGTATATTGCTGATTTGTCTGCAAGTATGGTCATCGTGTATGTATGTGTATATGCTTGCTTGTATGTGTATGTTTAGATTTACTTATCAAGGAAAACAAATTAACATGCTAGATAAAACAATTATGGAAGTAAAATTAGAGAATGACTGAAAGTTTCAAGGAAAGAATTAATAAACTGCATATTATCTGGGATACCTAGTTTTATTACAGTTTTCTTTTGAACTAATAGACTACATTTGATGTGTTTTGTATTTTGTAATAGGAAGGCAGTTTTACAAAAACAAAAAAACCCCCACTGCTGACACAGCTTCTCTAAAAGTTACTCCCAACAGTTTTAATACTGCTGCTGCAAACCAGATTTAATAATAGTTATTTGCTGTAAGGGTTAAAGAACAGATTTTGATTATGTATTGTCAATCCATGATTAGCATCTGTTAGGAGGAATAAGTGGTTTATTAAGATTTACTGTACAGATGGCAACTGGAGTATCTCAGATGTAAATTGAATTTTTGGTACTATCACTGTATTGTTAAGACCAGCTGGTTTTATCTTTGCAATAGCAGCTATCTGTTTGCATTAAAAAGTGTTTTTTGTTCTTTACAATTACTTCAAAAGTTTAAAAGTTCAGAAATCTTTCAAAGTACATATGATTAGATAAGACTTTTCACTTCGTTTGCTTTGGCCTCCTTGTAGAAAGAAGTGTTCTTAACATTTAAACCTTTTTCCCCTTATGGGAAATGAGAAAAATATTTTCTAATTAAATTTCAGAGTTGTAATATACAGCAGCTCTGTAATGTAGATGTTTAGGTTAACAAGACATTTCTAGTCCATGATGTGTAAGTTGATGCAACTTTTTCTGTTGAATCTAAGTCTTCAGGGACTTTTTTGGTGATAGCTAATCTGAGTACTGTATTCCCTTTTCAGTTTTTAGAAGACTTCACCAAGTCTAGCTAGGGTTACAAGTTCAGGAGCATTATACATGGGGTTTTCTATTTGCTGTTATGAGAATTCATAATGTTACTGTAAATAATCTGATACTTTATAATATTCTTAAAGCCTTAAAAATCCTTAGGGAAAACTAAATTTGCTTTGTCTAATTTCTTTCCTGGTTTTAAGACAGCTAGCAAATTCTGTGGTGATAAAGAAAACGTGAAATGGTGGAATCAAGAGTAAAAACTGAGAAGCCAACTGGGATCCTTAATTAAATAAACAATGAGGGTTATTATTAACTTGACAACTGGAGGAGCTTAGATGTGTGTTTTGTGAGAGACTGATGTGGAAACAGAACAGCTTGGTGACAGGGAGCAGCATACTGATCAGCACCTCTCTTCAGCCACCTGCGAAAGGCACAAGGCCGTGGCTTACTCCTGAATTGTGGTTGTAGCTCTGCTCGTCCGTGCTTGTAGCACTGGTATTCCGTAAACCGTTTACTAATTAATCTTAACAGTGGGTGAATAAGAATGAATGATTTTTTTTTTCAGAAATTTCTGCCTGATAGGACTGGCTGAGGGCAGTAGCAGAACAGCCCCTGGGGCTTTGGTAGACAGAAGTGAACCTGTGTCAGCCGTGCACTCTTGCAGCAGAATAGGCCAGCTGCCTCCTGGGGTGTGTTAGCAAGAGTGTAGGCAGCAGCTGGGGGGAATTGATGCCCACTGCCCCATTTAGAGTGCTGTATCCTGGTTTTGGGGTCCCCAATACAAGAAAGATAGCAACATACTTTAGTGAGTAGAGTGGTTGGCTACCAAGATGGCTAGGGAACGAGAATGTATGACACAATACAGATGTGTAAGAGAACTGTAACTCTTCAGCCTTGAGGAGGCTCAAGGGAAGCTAGTGGTTATCTTGAGGTGCCTAAAACGTGTTAGAAAGAACAAAAGTCACATTCTTCTTGGAAGTGAGCAGGGAAAAGAGGCAAAAGACACAAATTACACAAAGGGAAAATTTGATTGGCTGGAAGGGAAATACTCCTGAGAATGAAGGTCGTTAAATGTAGGAGCTGGCAATGTGTGCACGCAGCCCAGAGAATGAGTTGCATCCTGGGCTGCATCAAAAGCAGCTTGGCCAGCAGGTCAAGGGAGGTGATTCTGCCACTGTGCTCTGGTGAAACCTCACAGGCAGTGGTGGGGTGTCCTCAGCTCAAGACATGGACTTGTTCGAGCAGGTCCAGAGGAGGCCACAAAAACAATTGGAGGGCTGGAACCCCTCTGCCGTGAGGCCAGGCTGAAAGAGTTGGGCTTGTTCAGCCTGGAGAAAAGGCTTCACAGAGACCTTCTTGCAACCTTTCAATATGTAAAGGGGGGGAGTAAGACAGAGAGAGACTTTTTACCAGAGCCTCTAGTGACAGGGCAAGGGGGAAAGGTTTTAAAGAGAGAGGGGAGGTTTAGATTGGGTATAAGGAAGAAATTCTTTACGTTGAGGGTGGTGAGACACCATGACAGGTTTGCTAAGAAAAGTTGTGGATGCCTTATCATTGGTCAAGGTCTGGTTGGATCAGGCTTTGAGCCACCTGACCTAGTAGAAAATGTCCCTGCCAATGGCAGGAATGTTGGACTAGATGATATTTGAAGGTCCTTTCCGATCCAAATCATATTGTGGTTCTATGGAACACTGAATTGGGTGCTCAGAGAGCCTGCAAAATCTGAATCTTGTTTGCTCGATGAGGCTCTGAGCAATGTGATGCAACTTTTAAGCTAACTGTGCTTTGAGCAGGAATGGGATCAGGTGACCTCCTTCCCATCTAAACAACTTCATGATTCTATCTTATCTAGAAAGTTCTTAATTTTCATTTTCTTCCCCCTTGTCTCTTTCCTCTCAGGATTTTGAAAGGAGTACAGTTGAATTTAGAAAGAGGCAGTAACATCAAAGAATTGTTGAATCAAGTCAGTGCTTCATAGCAGGGAATCTGTGGTAAAAGACAGCTGCCATTGTGTAAGACAGAGAGGTACTTGATTTCTAGCAGTGATTGACTCTTGTTTTTTCCACTGCCCTTCCACATCCTCAGTGAGACTTTTCTTAGGGTAGTGCTGCCCATGACTGAATACCACCTTATCTTGGTTGCATCCTTAGCTAAGCTCTGTTGCAGTACATCCTCTCAAAGATGTGTTCCTTGGCTTTTTTGTTAGGACTGGTTTTTTTCCTAGTTTGGGAACAATTGTCTTAAATTTGGATGCAGCATGGTGCCCTTCTTCAGGCTTGACTCTTAGGCGTGTAAAATAGTGACCAATGAAGTGCTGGACCATATTTGACTTGAGACAACATTTCAAGCAGGTGCTCCCTTGTATTCTGTAGTTTGCCAACCCACTTTAACAACGCTAAAAAACCCAAAGAAATTAGCTAGTGTTAAGGGGGAGATGAGTAGGGGTGTTGAATTGATGCGAAAATAAATTACTGAAATATATTAATTGCAGGAAAATTGACCAAGATCACTTGGGTATTTTTGTTGTGTTGGTTTGGGGTGTTTTGGGGGTGAGAGATGTTAAATGATGGTGTCAGGTGAATACCTGTAAGTCATAAAATAAACATGTTCCATATATACCCCTATACATCTGATCCTACTGTTTCTAGGGCAAGCGCAAGGGTAATACCTAAACTAGTTAAACCTTACATTGCAGTCTTCTCAAGCCATAGTGCGACTTAGCCAGGGAAATTCTAGGGGGCAGGGTATTTCGAGGGATGAAGAGACATTTTTTTTCCTGTGTATTCAGGAAAATATTCTCTGCTTTAATTGGAATACTAAAAAGCCTGAACAAAGGGAATAGTAGGTACAGATCACGTAGAAATAGAGCAAATTCAATTTATCAAGTGTCCGACACTGTTTCTTCTGTAACAGGAAGAGGTAAAGACATAGGTAATGATAAGGAAGGATGGGAGGTAAAGTTGAGATTGTAAAATATGTACTTCACAGATGTTTATGAAGTACATTTTCATAAAGTTGCTTGCAAGTTTTGTCTAGTGCTCAAGAATGTTTTGCTCCTATATATTTAATGTATTGAGGTTTGTATGGCAATAGTTGGACATCCAGCTATGCAGTCGTGTGTGTTTACTTACATATTTGTCATACAAAATTGTTTCTTCTGTAGTCCATTTTCACTGTAGAATCAAGCTGCAAGCTTGCAGGTTTTAAAAATTAGAGTACCAAGATCTACTTGAATTTGAAGACTTGAGAGTTGCGATCAAGGAACACATTCTTTAAAGTCATGTTGTGATGAGCCTGGTGATTGACTGTATGTTCTCATACTAGATTGAGAGCGTGTCTGGGTGTATAGGTGCGTGCACCTACATGAAAATATATACATAATGTTTTTATCCATCCATGTATAATCTGTTTTATCTGAAGACCTAATTCTTTAGGTATTCATTCAGTAAGGCAAAGTTTTCTTTTATTTTTTGTCCCAGCTATAACCTGGACATGTTTTGTTTATTTGGAATAGAAAAAGTAAATTGAGGTTGTGTATGTTATGTAAATACAAATTTTAAAACGATCAGATGTTTTCTAACTGTTTTTGCATGTTTTGTCAATATTTGAAAGGTTTTCTACGTTTTCCAAAGGTGACTTATTTAAAACAGGCACAGCAATGAAAAGGATGTGGAATTTGGACTTTTAATATTCTTGCACAATTGCACCAAGTAAAGAAACGCTGTGTTAGAGCACAGCTTAAATGCCTATCAGTTGAATAAAGTGTGGGCTTAGAGCTGTTAGAGGGGCTGTATGTATCATCTGTTTTAGATGTATTGCAGAGGTGATGTCAAGGTGAAAGCAGACTTGCAGAATGCTTGGAAATCATTGATATTCTGACTCTGAGGCTGTAAATGGCTCTGTGGCAGATGGAGTCTTTGTCAAGGAAGAAAAATGGCAGCTCTGGAACATCGTAGATGCTTTTGCTTAGCATCTCAGCACATAGACTGTGACCTTCCAGTGTTCAGGAGTTCCTCCTTGCTTTAATAAATTGTCCTCCACTTTTATTCCCTAAAAGTAGATAAATAGTAGTCATCATAATTCAGTACAATTTGGACTATTTCATTATGAAAAAACAAGCATGCTTCCTTGCCAGATGTTTTAAAAGTAAGCTTTGAAGGATGCTTGCAATTTTTCTTGAAGTGCTAGAAATGGCTTTTAACTAAGCATTGTGTGTTACTGACAATAGGGGG
>JAVSBS010005448.1:52016-67169 GCA_033124195.1 Coracias cyanogaster
CCCCCCCCCCCCCCCCCCCCCGACATTTTCCTTGTTTAAAGCTGCACATAATTCCTTTCTTTGTTCTTTTTTAATGAGAGATTGCTCTCTATTTTCGTTGGGATCGGTTACATTCATGATCGTTATTGACTATGAAAAATTGTGTGGAAAGTAACTGGAGTTCAGAGCAAAGCATTGAGAGGTACTGACACAAATCACAACACCTGGATAATAAAAATATATTAGGGTTCCTTCTGCCCAAGCCTAACTTATTTCTCTTTGACAAATATGAGAGTTGTTTAAAAAACAACCATGAAAGTTCATCATCAGTATCGACTGGCAGAATACACTAAAATGGAACAAATGTCTGAATTATATTTCAGGTTAAAAAGAATATGGCTTTGCTCTAACTGGTATGGAATTTTTTAGTCACAGAATGCAGTAGGTCTACAGTGTAATTATTGCTGATCCTGACTAATGAGTGTTTCGGGGATTATCTCTTTTGGAGTTAGCCATCTGCCATGGTTAGAGTAATTAACTAAACATAATTAAGGGTTGACTTAGTTTGAAAGCAAAAGTATGTATGTCTCTAGGAAAAGAATATAATTTCTTCAGTTCAAAACCATTCAGAAATACCAATATTCCAGTTTTCTATCAATGACTTTGAACAAGCAGCTGAATTCCACAAGCGGAAACCAAAGGAGCAGGGAGGGGAAGGGAGGAGGGGAGCCTTAAAAGGGCAGATTGTTACTGTTCTCCCGTTCTTGTTTGGTGCTATATTACCAATTCAAACAGATGGCTTACCTTGGTTAAAAGCTTGCAAGCGTGGCTGAATTTACATTTCTGTATTAAAAACGTATTGCTTTACCACAGATATCTTTCCAATTTGTGACGCAAATGTGGATTGCTTTTAGGTGGTTCTTAACCATGCTTATTTATAAAATATATGACATGGTAAAGACTTATTTTAATGCTGTATAACTACACACAATGTGACAGCAGTTTTGTTTTTAGAAAGTGGAGCATTTTGGATGTTTTTGTCAGGAAACATAAATAAAAGACAAAGTTTCACTTCTGAGTTTTGAATGCACTGCAGTAAGGCATAGACATACCTTCCCTTTTAGAAGCGATTACTCTAATAATATCATTATGATGTATTTCTGATTTCCCTTATGCCGTGCATATGTACAGTAAATTGACTGTGGCCATGCTTACAACAACAAATACCAAAATACAACAAAACCATAGGCTTTTGTATGAGGACTGTTGGCCTCACCTAAATTAGTCATTTTTCGTGTCTAAAAAGTATACCTTGTTATATTAATTTATGCCCATTAATTGATCTCTATATATACTAAAGACTCTATATTTACTAAAGTAAATTATTTTAGTGTGAAATAATGCATCTGTCTGCAAATGCTAGAGACTTAAATCTCTAGATAGAGACTTAAATCATAATCCCGTATGAAGGGGATTTCTATTCATTATTATCCTTAGTATTAATTATAAAATTCAGTGGACATGATATAACTTTGAAAGTCTACAGTATATGCAGTATATATCAGTGGCAGTTTAGCCGAATTATCTTCGTAGAGTAGTAAAAATCAGGGAGATATTCTTTAATTGTAGACAGAAAATGTTTAATTGGGGAAGAGTGTGTGTTTAGGAGTCACAAATTCAACATTTTAAAACGTTTCTTATTTTACCTCTGAAGGAGACAATTTTCATGATTTCTGCTATTCTGAAGGAAAAGTTCATAGCCCTCATATTCAGTATAGTAGTAAATATTTTTTTGTACTGTGCCAGCGTAAGGTGGGTTTTTTTGTATTTGCAGAAAAGAACTATTTTTTTCTGCATGCATGAAAATTATATGTAATAAATTGGACTGTAAAGAATAAAAACAATGAAGTCTTTTGGTGCTGTCCTCTGCAGAGTGGTTGTTGGCAGTCTGTGTAAAGGGTAGGTAGTTCTGTCTGTTACACCGTGGTTCCCTTGTTAGCAGAATTTTCACTTCGGGGACATAGTGGTGTTTGTTCTGCTAGCTAGCAAAGTCTAGAGACTTTATCCTGTACATGGAAATTGCCATGTATAAAAATACCTAGCAATAAGGAAGTAATGATTGAGTTAAAATGGGTATAGTGCATCTTCTGGGTATTTTGTGTGATTCTCTGTGATTTTTGCTTTTGTATTTCCTTCGGCTTTTTAAGATGCATTTCAGTTGACTGAGAGGAACCAAGGATACTGCATCTTTCTGGAGATGCAGATAACAGCTTTTATGCTGGCTTTCCAAAGGAGTACTTGAGAAGTCAGTGTTTAACATAAGTTTGGATCTGGAGTGCTGTTTACCACATCGGTTTTCTAAATTGATGAAAATAGGGTTTGGAAAAACGTGTCTCTCTTGTGTACTTGGCATTCTGTTTGATGAAGACTGGGAGTGAGGTTTTATAGCCGTCGTTCGACTTGTGCTTGGTACTTGGCCTCTTCTCGTTTCCATTGATAGGACTGAGATGGGGTGTTTCCTCTGTAGGTGAGGGAGACTCCAGGACAGGAATCGGTTTCTCAGGAGT
Source organism: Coracias cyanogaster (assembly GCA_033124195.1). Taxonomy (NCBI): domain Eukaryota; kingdom Metazoa; phylum Chordata; class Aves; order Coraciiformes; family Coraciidae; genus Coracias; species Coracias cyanogaster. The sequence goes on from JAVSBS010005448.1 coordinate 54,563, forward strand.
TTGCCTGTTAGGAGTTGACTGTGCTTAGTCTTGTTGCTTTTGTAATAATAAAGGGACTCTGAAAAGATTTCTTCCCCAGCTTATTTATACCCTGATCCTGCCTCACCATCAGTTGCATTTCTGGCAGATTCAGTCAGACAGCCTTGTGAAGGTCTCGTAGGAGCTACTCAAGAGTCGAGTGGAGATCCTGAGACATGGTAGCACAGACACTCTAGTACTCCCACTGTGATTTTATTTCCTGCCATGGAAGACAGACATTTATCTTCTCTCTTATAGATATGGAGTCTGGGGAGCGGTTAACGTCATCGTCAGTCTCCTCTACTGCAGCTGCTTCGACTCCAGCATCTTCTACACCGTCTGTAGCTTCAGCAGTGTCAAAAGGTGGCCTTCCCTCTGGAACTGCGTCACTGAGTTCCACAATCAACACGTGCGGTAAAAATGACTCAATATATTGTAATGTGATTTTAGTATTTGTCAGCAATAGTAATTATTATTACAAGTCAAATAGAATAAGATTGCACAGATGCTTTGAATAAATTTTTTTGGTTTTTTGCTAAGTAACATTCTATCACATTAATACATTTTGCCTATTACTTGTTTATTGAAAGAATGAAATTAACTTAAAATCACCTATTTCAAATGTGATAGAAATTTTCAGTTTGCAAACCTGCCTCAGAAGCGAGGATCAAATTAAAGATTGATCTAGAAAACTGCCACTTTCAGATTAACATCTAATAATCAACTTCTTGAATGTGCATCATATTCTCAGCATTCAAGCTCAACCTTTACTGTATTTTTCTGTCTGGAGGAATAGTTTCTTCTAATGGAACGTGACACTGAAAAGGTAAATTTCAAAATGTCAGTGTCTTAGATAGTCTTGACTAGAGTGAAATATCTTGGCTTGAATTAGAAACTTACATGGAAGATTTCTCCATGCAAGAATCTCCTTTTTGTGAATGAAACTCATATTTCAACTGAATGTCATCAACAGAACATGAAATGGTAAATAACTCTTCCTTGCTCTTTCTTTCTTCACTTTGGAGAACAGATAATATACATTCTTTTTTATTAGCCTGAGTACTACTGATTCTTATAAGATATACAGTAAGTAGGAAGTTTTTCAGTTTAAATTAATGGTGATCTACTACTTTCAGAACAAGCATGGCTCTTGCAGTAGAGTGAGCAAGCTTGTATTCTCCAAACTACAGCCCAGACTTGTTCATTTGTAGCTTCCTTGGGAAGAAAAATAACAACCAGAATGTCTGTGTACCCAGAAGTATGTCTCAACTATTTATTTTAATTACACTAAAATCAGCAAGAGAAGTTCTTAACTGAAACTGATCCAGAACAAATACTGTGTTTTATTTTTCAGTACCCCAGTGCAAATTCAACTCCAAATGACTTTTTTGTCTCATGTACCATGTGAAATGGTTCTCTATGGTGGTTCCCAGAATGTAGTAGGAGTTCCCTTACATATGGCTATAAATGTGCACTCCCAAACTGAGGATTCACATGACCCATTTACCTCTCCTTGCTGCCTTTGCTTTGTAGATGTTACAGCATGTATTTTTGTGTCTCCTGTATATATAGGATATGTATTTGGGCTGTCAAAAAACAGGCTAAACAAGATGAATAACATAATAAAGATACTAAACTGTCAGTTTCTTTAGTCAGTAGAAAATCCAGGTGGTCCTTTCCTTAAGTAGCTTAAAAAATTTTAGTCTCAAGTTTTATTAAAAAAAAAAAAAAAAAAAGTTTCTTTTTGATAACTAGTAGTTAAAAGACTGACAGGAATTTCCAGTATTCACAAGTTGCTTTGTTTTAGTTTTTATAACAGTCACATCCTCTACCTGGCTGCATTGGGTCTTCAGGAACGTATGTATTTTGTCACAGATACTTTGTATTCCTAAAAACCATCTGGAATGCAGTTTGCTATCAATACCGCCCCGTCAGTTTTATTTATGAGTATATCCATTCCTCTCCCTGAGATAGTACACGACGGTTACTGTCACATCCACTCTGAAAGGGTATATGCTGTCCGAGAGAACTCCACCCAAGTGTTAGTGCTGTTTTCCCATGAGTGACCTATGGCTGGAACAGCAATTCCATTGAGTCAAAACTTTCTTGAATTTTCAGGATATTCTGTGGTCAGGTTAGACTTCTGTCCCAGCCTGATCCTAAACTGAGAAGTCTATCAGTCCCCATCTGATAATTATCTTCGCATGTAGAAATGCATTTCTTTAGCATGTAATAAAATATTTTTACTAAGAGAAGGTAAAGGCAGCATCTTAGTCTATACATTAGATCAGAGAAGGTTCGTTGTATTCCAGTACAAAGTACATTTATTTTCCTTGCAGCAATCAATAGTCTGTTAAGTATTCACCACAATAAACGTGATTGCGTATCCTCACGATGCATGTTGAGTTAGGACTGAGACTCTTTATGCTTTGCCAGGAAGGTTACACTACAAATACATTATTTTGGCATATTCCCAGGTCAAATAGTCAAAGCACCTGTGTTAAGCCATTGTGGAATATATCGCATACTGTTAGTTTAATTGGTTAATACAGCACTAGTTCCTGAATAATTGAAGCATTCCAGTCAAGTACACAGATACTTTACTTGCTTTCTTCTTATTCACCCACTGCTAAAAAGAAAAAGACACATTGGAAAAGAGATCTCCTCATAAGAATGTTACCAGATGTGGGAAACCGACCCATTGTTTTGAAAGAATTTGGAAGAATATAAATCAACAGCCTTTTCTCACATGAGTAAATGATACCATAATTCAGTGTTTTGCCTTTATGAGGGGCAATAACACCAGTGTGGGAAACTGTTCAAAGCTGAACAATTGAGTCTTACTTTTTTGATATTATTAGACTGGAAGAGTTCTTTAATTTTCAAAAAGATGAAGTTCACTAAGTTTTTATAAAATGAAAAAATAAAAACAAAAATAGAACCCTGCACTTCGGTCATAACAACCCCCGGCAACACTCCAGGCGTGGGGAAGAGTGGCCGAAGAGCTGCCTGGTGGAAAAGGACCTGGGGGTGCTGGTGGACAGCTGGCTGAACATGAGCCAGCGTGTGCCCAGGTGGCCAAGAAGGCCAATGGCATCCTGGCCTGGATCAGAAACGGTGTGACCAGCAGGAGTAGGGAGGTGATTGTGCCCCTGGACTTGGCACTCGTGAGATCACACCTTGAGCACTGTGTCCAGTTCTGGGTGCCACAGTGTAAGAAGGACGTTGAGGTGCTGGAGCGGGTGCAGACAAGGGCAGCGAAGCTGGTGAGGGGTCTGGAGAATACCTCTTATGAGGAGCACCTGAGCGAACTGGAATTGTTTGACTTCGAGAACAGGAGGCTGAGGGGAGACCTCATCGCTCTCTACAACTACCTAAAAGGAGGTTGTGGTGAGGCTGGTGCTGGTCTCTTCTCCCAAGTAACTAACAACAAGACAAGAGGTAGTGGCCTCAAGTTGCACCGGGGGAGGTTTAGTTTGGATATCAGGACGTAATTCTTTACTGAGTGAGCAATTTTGAGTACTGTTTGGACATGGACGTTCACCTTTATTTGTAAGGAGTAGACTTAATAGAAACAACACTGAAAGAAAAACAATCCCAGTGCATTGGTTTTGGATATTAGAGATTAAAGGAAACCATTGTATTTGAGCACCTAAATAATTTAATTTAAAACCACTTCAAGCACCTAGTAGTTCTTATATTAAAGCAAGTCTTATTGAGAGTTGTCATGATTGATACTTTAAAAATACAGTGCTCTGTGTATATTCCACGTATTCTTACTCAAAGGTAATCATCTGCAGTGTTTGGGCCTAAGTTATGTGTCAGCTCTCTCAGTAGAGTGCAGTTTTGTCAATATCTTTTTTTAAAAAAAAAAATCTTTTTTGAAAATTAGTCCAAGACTATCTTTTTTTAACCTGTGGTTAATGAAGGAGAGTTAAAGATGGAGTCCTTGCAGTTGCATTCACAGTTGTTACTTGCTTCTGTGAGAGCATATTCAGACTTTATTAAAAATCTAATTTTGGTGTCTTTTTTGGAAGTGCTTTAATGAGATAGCCAGTGCTTTGCTCTTCATTTAAATTAACAGATATTTTTGATGTTTCTCTAATCAGATGAGGGGTTTTGTTTTTTAAGCTAGCTATAAGAGTGGATGATTGTTAATTATGTGTATATATAAACCATTTCCAGCCTTTTCCGTGCATTCCAGCATTTTTCACTGGGGGACGTTCATCAGTACTATGAAATCATGCATACAAGGAGTTTGAAAGACGTACTGGTATTGGGAGGCATGTAGAAGGCAAACTTTGCTAGCAGTGTAATGGTTAAAGAACAACACAGAAAGGAGGAAAATGCATACTAATTTCTGTCACCCTAAGCAGTTCTTTAGATTTGCTGCGTAAGTTGAAATGCCCTTAGCATTGTTAGAAATACCACATTATTTTGTATTTCTGCTGGTTGGTGCATTGATGCTGTGCATTTTAAGACATTATTTAGGTATTTATTCCTTTTTACCTGTTCTGAAAACCTTATATTGCACCATGAAGTTCATTATTATAACAAAGGCATTCACGGTTATCATTCCTTGTTACTATGAGACCAGCACTGTTGAAGTGTATGTTGCCCTTTGGGCTAATGCCTTCAGTCATTTATTTGTGTAGTGGTTAGTAGAATTTCAAAAGCTGTGCTCAAAAATATTTAACCTATTTGAAGTAAGTCAAGAATGTTAAGGAGTTCAGTTTAATACAAAACCTTGCTACACGAAGCGTATCTACAGTAAGTTAGCAGCTTGAAGAGCAAACACTAATATAGGAAAATTAAGGAAATACTAGAGTTTATTGCTAGGCAGACTGAATGTTTTCATCAAATAAGAAAGAGGAGAAATGTCATTATAATGTTCATTGTATTGTTACAGGATTTGCTTCCATTTCTCCTTTTTGTTTTATTTCTTCCGTATTTCCAAATGGATATTTGAAAAAGTATGGCTTGTCTTTCCTGGACACTGCAGATAATGGCTTAGGTAGCACACAATATCTTCAAAGTATTATGAAACACTGAAATACATTGCTGCTCATCAGCATCATTAAGAATCTGTGGTCTGTGAGGGAGAAGGGAGTGTTGTTACTGGTTTGTTGTTGTTTGATTTGGTTTTTTGTGGGTTTTTTGTTTGTTTTTGTTTTTTTTTTAAACCCGAAGGGTATAGTGATTTTCCTAATTGAACTGTGTAGCAGTTGGTAACTAACATTTATGGGCATCAGTTGTGGAGGAAGAAGGTGCATAAATGAGTTTTGGGGTTGTTTTAGTTGTGGGGTTTTTTAATGTGATAATTTACTAACTGAAGTTAAAGATATTTGAACAAAGTTTAGCAAACATAGAACTGAAATAGAACGTTTTTAAGCTCAGGTGAAAGTATAAATAAATACTCACTATATGCATCACCCACAATAGTTGGTGTCAGTGAAATTAAGTGTAAATCCATTCTTTTTTTGGAGGAAGGAAAAAAGGCAAAAAAAGCACATGAACCAGAAATTTGAAATCAGTAAGAGGAATGACCCTGCACTGGGTATGCAATATCGCCTTTATGGCGCCTTGTGGTTGCTAATAAATGAAATATCCTAGTGAACGGCCCCGTATTGATAACACCAAACATGATTCCTAAATTATCCTTTTTTTACACTAATGCGATAATAGCATTAAAAATATCAAGAAGGAAGACCAGAATTAACAAAAAGAGTCAAGTAATGGTTTCTGATTGCAGAGTGTCCCAAAGGTGTGGTCAGTTTGCAGAAACCTTTGGTGGTAAAGTGAGTGTCTTGGAAAACAGGGAATGGTTGGTCCTTCTGATACCGTCTTCTTTGGTGTGCGGCTCCAAAATATTTAATACAAGTATTAAAATGTAGCACAAATGAGCTTTCAGTTCTTTGATGTTGCTCTTTTCTTGCTTTTTCTCTCCGTTAGCAACTATTCTGTTCTTCTGGTTATATGTGCCAATTTTCAAAAGTTGAAGTTTATCTCTGAAAATCATATGAAATTTCCTTTACCAATATTACAAAATTTCTGATCACCCTTTGGTTTTTTTTGTCTCTCATTTATGTTATTGTAAATTCTTGCCTTGTCCTAACATACAAACACATGCTGGCTTGGTGTACTGTGCTTGCTCTCCTCTGTGCTGCCCTTCCCCACCCTTCTAGGTGTGTAGCAGCTCAAATAAACTTCCTTTCTACTTCTTCTGGCTGCTTCCCCTTTTCATTTTCCTTTTCACTTCTCTTCCTTTCTGCGTCAGAGTCAAGCTCCATATTAAGGTATGCACAACTCCATCTATGCTTACATTTTATGTATAATTTTTATAATCCAGTTCATACAGCCCTGTTAATTTTTTTTTTTTCCCTCCAGCCCATCACGTCTTACCTTCATGTTGCCAGCCAGCCACCCGATCTTATAGATGGCATTACTCATCCAGACCGAAAAGCAGGGGCACCAGTTTAAACTGGGGCAGTTGTACCTGTTGTTTAAACAACTAAAGCACGCTGTATGTCCTGAAAGTTAAAGTACAGTCAGAAACAATGTGGGAGATTGTAGACACATGGCGCAGGTCACTGCGCACTCTACAGCTGGAAGTTCCGAATTGTTTGAAGGGCTTTAAAGGAAATATACCCCCCTGGCACTCCTTAGCAATTAATTGTCTGGCATAGTTATTGTTAATTTGGCTGAGTTCTCACAGACGTAAGAAGCAGAAACAAGTCTTAAAAAGTTAATATAAATGCAGGGATTTTTATAGCTTACAAGAAACTAACTGGTGTGTCAAATTGTCAAGGTTCTCTGATTCAGTTTTCCTGCTTTCAGAACGCCAGGTATCCCTTCCATCTCAGGCAAGTCTTTGTTGGATAAAATATCCTCCAGCTCTGCTTTCTGCTTTAACATAGATGCTACTCGTAGCCTGTCTTTTCTTTCTTCATGTTTTTCAAAGTTAAAAAATGGAGTTGAGCATAGAAGATGTATACAGTCTCGGAATCCATGTAAGCATTGTCCTTCTTCACTAATTCAGTTTTTCTGATTTAGATTGACTCTTACTCACTTGCTAGGTATCAGGGTAAGCGTGAGCTGGCATGAAGTATGACAGTATATGCCCTCATGATATCACTGAGTACTTTGTATGGGAAATTACGCCTTTTAAATAGTCCGTGCAAGAGTCTGTAAAAAGAGAAGCCCTCTGTAGAAGGTCTTGTGTTGCCCTGTGGTGATACTGGACTTCAGACAAAATAAACTATTGCCAAAACTCCCTTCTCTTAGTTATTTCAGAGTGAGAGACAGTACAGTGAATGGTCTCACCATAGTTGAAGCTGTAAATACGAAGGTAACAGCTGTGGAATGTTTGAATGGTGCTTTTCTATCAAAGAACAGATGTTAGAGAAAAAGGGAAGATACTTTTGTTCTAAGTTATTTGTTGTTTCTAGAGCTTTTCGGTTAACTTGGTCAGAGCAGGTTTACTGTGAAAGCAGACTAAAGACGCTGGAATAATACAGCAGTGTTCATAAAATTAGATGATGAAAGATATTAACAATACATTTATAAACTAAAGACTTGCAATAATCTTGCAGTTTTGTGCAGCTAATTTGTTGTTGGTGTTTTTTTTTCTTTTTTTAAACAATGGATATTCCTTCAACAAGAAATATGAAGGTGGCACAGTAGAGCTTAACTGTTGCTCAGTGAGGCTTTCCTCTAGGATTTCTAGTGGTTCTTTGGTGGTTTGAATCACCAAACGGTTTTGTTCAGTTCATCGTCATTCAGCTTCTACAGATAGAATTGTTCAATGTGTGTTGCTTGTTCTGATGATTTTCTTGAAGAGAGGTGAAGAATGTCTTGCATCTTCTGTTAGCTTGTTCATTCCAGTTTTACAGGGGGATGAAGCTGTGAAATTTCTGATATATTAATTTTTAAGGTGAAAGCCTGGCAATGGGGTAATGGCTTTCTAATAAAAAAAAAACTAATCAACTTTTGATCACCCCAGTGCGATTTTAATTGTAGTGGTGGTATGTACTCATTGTTTACGTTCTGAAATGTTAAGCTTTATCACAGTGGCATGACTGAAGACAACACTTGAAGGTCGAACAGCATCAGAAATGCTTTTGTTTCTTCATGAGAACATACAGGAGAAAATGGTTGCTAGACAGTAGATCAGAACCTGCCCTGGAAAGTTTTAAATAATCACTGTGACTGGACCTGTTGGCTGTTTGATTGCTGCTTGTAATAATTTCAGTGCTTCTAGAAGGAGGTCTGAAGAACAGTGTAAAATACACTGAAATGATCTGTTCAACAAACATGTTATAGCCACCTCGTAGAAAACAAATCTTGGAACATACTCACTGTAGTCCACCTCTACTGTCAATTCTTATCTAGCAGCAAGATAATTCTCTCCACAGTCCACCTCCAATAAACTGCCTAGAGAGTAGTCTTAAGACTACAGTTGCTGCAGCAAAGTCATGTCATTTAAGAAGCTACTCAGTGTTATGTTTTCTTCCTAGTCCCAGATTTAGTAAACATGCTGTAGGTAATGCACAGCAGCGTGCTTACAGAAATACCAAAAAATATTGTTAGAACAACTGAAATTTGTTTTTATTTTCTTTGTGGTGCAGAATGGTGGCGAACAGCAGACACGCACTCGCGTCCTGGGGCAGCCTTTTTCCCACCGCTCTTGGGAATTCCACCGTTGTTTGCACCTCCTGCACAGAATCATGATTCTGCTTCATTCCACTCAAGAGCTACAGGAAAAAATAGTCGGAGCAGTACAGAAAAAGGTAATGGCTAAAGTTGTAGAATAATTGTATTGAACATCAGTATATGCAGAAGGATCTGGAATTTACCCCTCATCATGGCTTCAGCTGCATCAGGCGAAGATCACATTGGGTATTAGGAAAATGATGTTCACTGAGAGGGTGAGCAAGCTTGCCAGCGTGGTCATGGCTCTAAGCCCGTCTCTGTTCGAGAAGTATTTGGTCAATGCTCTCAGATCTATGGCTTAACTTTTAAGTTGTCCTGTGTGGAGTGAGGAGTTGGACTTTATGATCCTTGTGGATCTCTTCCAGCTCAGGATATTCTGTTCTGTGGATAGGGCTGGTTTCTTTGAAAACAACAGTCTTCTTGACAGATAAGTAGGTGAGCTTGAATGTAGATCTTGTTTCAAATAGCATTCCCATAACATCCCCCCAACTCATTTTACACATTTCAGAACTCATAGAATATCTTGGGTTTCATGTGTTTCTCTTTGGAGCTGACTGATGCTTCAAAATAGAAAACAAATTATGCTGTGAGATATTTACTGGAATGTATATTTTTGTGTCTTCTTTCTTCAAAATCTCATTTTTCTGCCTCTGACTAAACTCAAGGATAGTTTGGCCTTAAAAACAGACAATTTCAGATTTTTTTTTTTTTTAGATCCTTACAGCATTAAAGGTGCTTGTCCTTTAAATCATGGGTGCTCTGCATGTTTTAATTAACTCCATAAGCAAATCCGTGACTCTTGGATGGCAAATTTTTGGCATATGTTGGGAGGAACCTGTGAGTAGTTTAGTATCTTGTTACGTGTTTTGGAAAGCTAGGTTAGTGTCACTGGAACTTCTCAAAGAAAAGTATCTGCTACTTCAGATTTTTTTAAGTGTCACTTTGTAAATCTGTCACCTTAAGGTATAAATGGATCACTGAATGGGAACAGTACCACTGCAGTTTCTGGTATCAGCACATCTGTGTTATCCACTAGCATTGCAACATCTGTAGGACAAGTGAAGGCTGTAACCTCAGGAGCAGGAGGCCGCAAATACAACCAGGAGCAAGGCAAAGTTCCGCTTTTGGACACCAGAGCTGATAAAATCAAAGACAAGGTAAATATCTAGAAAAAACCTTAAGATTCAGAAAAAAAAAAATTGACACAGTAAGTGTTCTGATTGTGCATACAGCAGCATTTTTATGTGTTCTCTACCAGTACAAAATGTTTTGGGTTCTTCTAATTCTTTATTAGAGCATGATCTGTACCCTTTTCTCTGTGGGTTTTTTCTTTTGTATTGGGGCTTTTTCTGTTTTGGTGGGATGGTTTTTTGTTTTGGGTATTGGTCTGGGTGGGAGGAGAGGGAGAAATTTCTGTTTTGTTTTCCATTGTGGTTTTTTGGTTTTTTTTTTTACATGTGCTACCATTAGCACTGATTCCACCAGTTAATAGCTGTGTGCAATAACAAATGTATCCTTGATACTTTTTTCTTGTGAGGGTAGTGATTTCAAACATCTGTTTCAGTTTGCTAAATAGTCGTTGTAAAAGAATGTATGCAATCCATTAATGTTCCTTCTTTCTTAAATTTGTTTAGTTTTGTGTCTTGGCATTTGAATTATCTATCAAATGCTGATAAATTTAGGGTTGTCAAAAGTTCTGTTTCCTAAATTTTTGTAGTAATTTTTCTAATACTGAAGTGGAGCTTGTTGTTCCTGGTCTTACTCGATATGCTGACATTCTGGACATTCCTCTAATTCTTATTCTTAACTTCTTCTGAAACTTTTTGCAGTGGTAATAATAATATGAGTACATTTAGATTTCATTGTGTTAGAAAGAAGCCACAACTGGAACTGAAGGCAGAGAAATAGGCAGTAGGCAGATGGAGTATTTTGTACTGAGCTTTGTGCAAGTGATGTTATGTTTTTAAATTTCAAAGTGTAACAACACTTGCACCAATCACTCTTTACAGTTGGTGAAAATCTGTATTTACTTTTTCTGCAATGGTTTTCTTCATGGTTAAATTCTAGTTCTGTTGTCCTACCATCTTAGGGAATCCTGAAGTGCAGTTTGATAGTAACTTGTATTATTTTTTTTTTTTTTTTGCCAGTAGTCTGTGAAAACCAGCTTCTGAGTGTACAGAAGCATCTGATCTTCAAATCTGTAGTTATTAGAAGTTCTCATGGCGTTCCTTTTGTCTAGAGTGTGCATTTGATCATTCGGAGGGCTATACATATACGGCAATAATAAACTGGAATGTGTCTGCAACATGAGTTTAAAATTGTGCCAGATCTTCACTCATCACTGTCTGTTTGTGGTGTATCATGTTATGTCTGGTGAGCATAACGATGCTGTATTGAAGGTAGATATAATCATGATGATCAGATATACTATCCATAACTTTTTACATACAATAATTGGTAACTGCATTACCTTTTTACTTTGTTGTGTTGGTTACTGTGTTGATAACCTTAGCATACTTTAATTGTCTTCTTTTAAGCCTGCCCTGTATCTGTGAACAAGATACAACGGAATAAGCAGACACACTTTATAAATAATCATTCATCTGTATGTGCTGCTTTAGCCTCAAAAAAGAAATTTAAAACTGACAGCCTCTCTCTCGGTGTCATTACTGAAATTCTAGAGTGAGGAAGGTCAGCAGGGTTTTTACATCAGTAAGCAACAGACTCCAGGTAAAGAAGGTGCAAGTGGTGAACTTGAGTGTCACTTGGCCTAGAGGAAGTCCCCTGCCGCTACCGGCAGCTGCTGGGATAGGGGTCCACTCTGCATTCCAGAATTAGCATCAGGACACGGGGTTATTAACTGTAGTCACATTCTGTACCTTTAATATCTCTCCTTGGCAATTACCATGTGGTATTTCCTTTATAAACTTCAGTACTTGGAAATCCTGACTAAAATATCTGTAACTATCACTTTAGTTACTTTATTACAGGACTATCCCATTGGGTCATTAAGGTTGGGCTACTTTTCTTGATACTTGTATCCCATCTAGGTTATTGGTTTCTGAACAATGGACATTTTCAGTTGGCATAACCATCCAGCAGATTTGCTAAAGCCAGTGAACCAAAATCAAATATGAAATTAATTCTAACTGAACCCACTGTTGCTTTAAGTTTTGTGACTGTATTATTGCCAATAGAGGAACTAGTCAAAGTGAAATTTGCTTTTTTTTAATATTACTTAATAATTTTTTGTTGAGTGTATTTCTTGAAGCTGTTAAGTAACTTTTTCCAAGTACTATATTTTTTGTAAGTATCTGCCTGTTTTACATATATCTTCAGAAATCTAGTGCTCTTTTTTCCTTTCTGGTGTATTTCAAATGAAGTAAAACAGTACTCACTTTTTGGTCTTTCTTTTTTTGTACTTTCCCTTTTCTTTCTTGGTTATTTTGTGTCAGCAAGGTTTTAGAGTATTTCAAGTGTTTTTTACTGTTATAAATGTCTTTACAGAGGGAATTTTCTGTACAATTATCTTTCTCTCTTTCTGGCTTGTTATTTGACTTAGTCTGATTCTTTTCTTCTCTGTGTGGTTTCCTGGTGCCTTCCTTCTCTCATCCCCCCAGCTGCTCTACCTTTTATGCTGGATTTGATAGAAACTCCTCCATCAAGATTAATTGTTTTATACCTCCCAAAAAATACACAAGTTTAATGTTTATCTATCATTACCTTCTCTTTAAGCTACTAATTTGCCATCGCTTCTTATGGAATCCTTCTAATCCAGCTTCTTTATATTGGTTTTACTTATTGTCCTGGTTTGAAGGACAGGTGTTTGTTAAATCAAGGGCTCTCAGGCAAGGATATAGGAAATAGGAATAACAGT
>JAVSBS010005450.1:0-42286 GCA_033124195.1 Coracias cyanogaster
CTTGACACACATCTTAACTGTGGCTAGCTTGTGTCCTAATCCTACCCAACTTGGGGCAGAAACCCTTTACTTCAGAAAGGAAGCCAATAAACATTATCACGTGAACTCTTTGGAGACTTGGAAGGTAAAAATATAATTCTAGGAGGGATGGGTGGAGTATTTGTGCAGTTATAAAATACAGAGAAATTAAAAACTTTGGTGATCATGTAAAAAAGGGAGTTTACAATGGAAATACTTAGGCTGCTTTCTCTGTAGTGAGCTATTCTCTCTATACGTATAGTCCAAAATAAATCCCGGTAAATCTTTCTGTCCATAAACTTTCTAAAGTCTTTTGTGGCAAGTCTTTCTGCCCACAAATCTGTCCATCCAAATAGGCTTAAATCTTCATAATAAATGTTTCTTGTGTCTATGTGGAGAAAGATGGAAATAATCTCTTTCTCTCTACTCCTTGCAGTCAAAAGCAGGCTGATTTTTATTTTATTTCTTTTTATTGAAACTACGCACATAAGCCAGATCCCTTCAATTTAGAATTGAAGAACATTTTCCAATGGGGAATTTAGACTCTGAAAGGAAGCTCTCTCTTGGTTTGAAATAACGCTGGTTGGTCCATCAGTCGTCAGGGCACTTTGCCAAATCCATCTGCTGTTACTAGTGTTAGCCCTGGTTTGACCTGCCTCAAGGAGGGTGGCTGGGGGTTGTCTTTTGCTGGCTACCAGTACTGCAATGCCACTTAATTTCTCTCCCTTTTTTTTTTTTTTTTAAAGTCTAACTTTGCACAAAGAGTGCTAACACTTTAGGTAGGTTCCCTGTTTCAGTCCAGTATAAAGCCACAGGAATTAAGGCAAAATCCACATGTATATACATGGAGGTATTTAGAGATTTGTAGTCCTGTTTCAAGCAGGGTTGTATGAAGCAGGCTGAACTCATGTTCTCTCTGGACTACTGCATGAGCAGTTAATTCTATGGGCAATTATACTGTTGCAGAACCTGCAAAAGTCTTTCTGATTTCTACCAGTGTTGCTGCAGGAGCTGGCACTGCGTTGCCGCAGAAAAGAGACCTACATCCCTGACTACAGCTTCAATGATACTAATTTGAACTTCTCAGCAAATACTCCAGTTAGGGACAGAAAAAAAAAAAAAAAGAACCACAGAAATAGGTTGCAAATTAGTCATCAAGAATTTTGATGAGCTCAGTGACAGATGCCAATAACAGAAGTCATCATTGTGCTCTTGTATCCAGTACAAGCATAGGAAGTATATGCAAAGCCTGTTTTTTTATAAAGGCCTCCAGAAATAGGAGAAGCACGTGTACTGGGTTGTTTGTGGCTCTTTCTACTGTTTACCGTAAGTAATACCTGAGATATGAAATTCCATGTCAAGACCAAGTTCACACAAGATTCAAAGTGCAATGGCCCTAAAATGCGGAAACTGAGTTTAAAGATCTTGCAAGGCAAAGCTGATTTCCTGCTTTGGGGTTTTTTGGTGGGTAGGTAGTTCTTCTGGTAGCCAGGAGAGCCCTGGATGATGTTTGTGGCATGCCTAAAGTTAGTCATAGTCAGGAGTGCATTTTTAAGCCACCCATCATGATTCATGATCAGTCACTCCACCCCCACCCCCTTTCTGGCCATGGTGGAGAAGAGGATTTACAGTGGAGTTCCACCTCCAGCCTTCCCTGAACGCACTAGTCCATATTGGCAAAAAAAGGGGTAAGGTACAACCTGCTGCCATTCCGTCCACTCTTCTAGTTCAATACTTTAGATTCCAGACAGCACTAGTGTTACAAGACAGCTGTAGAAATAACTGAATTTTAAAAGCCGAGTACATTTAGCATTCATAAGTTTAAAATGTCCAAATACTCAGTTAGCTTTAAGCTTCTTTCTTTCTTTCATTGTTCCCACTTCTCCCCACCCCCCCGCCAAAGTGTCACTGTTGTGCAGAAACTGTATTTGTTTGTAGTGCCAAGCAAATTTTCTGTAGCTGAGTTATGAAGCTCTGAACATACAGGTTTAAAATGGAAATGCTGACATAACCTTAAATGTAGTGGCGCAAGTACTGCCACAACAATAATCCTTGTAATCTAATATATTAGCCCTAGGGGGATGGAGACTCAATTGCTGGTCTCAGCCAGCCTTTCTGAGGCTCAATTCAAATTGCATAATTATTCTACATCCTTCAAGTTCTTTAAAATACATTTCAAATGCAGTATTGTACATGGAAAAATATTTGTTCTTCAGAGATTGACTTGGCTTTTTTTTTCCACTTTAAAGAGATATATGATCTCAGAGGCATGTGAAAAATCATTGATCAAGTTTATACTGTGTAACACTCTTTTGTGTGTGAAAGACTTACTTTTTTCCAGATTTCCTCAGTTATGTTGCCAAGGTGATTCCCCTAGAGAGCCATGTGTTTATCTTGACAGGTGTTAGTGAGATCTGCAGAGTCTCAGTGGAATTGTTACTGGTTGCTTTGAGGTACAGTAGAAAACATTAAGTCTGCAAACTAATGAACTTACCTTATTACATTCTAAATAAAATAAACCACAGAGTAAGTTGGATTAATCTACTAATGCCTTTCTAATGAAGCTTTTATTGGGCATATGGTGTGGTCTTGCTATTCTCCTCATAGAGTTAGCACAAGCAAAAACTCAAAATAAAATCTACATATATCTCTTCTGTTACATAGCAGTATCAAAAGCTCCCTAGCACATTTATTTTCAGATCGCTATTTTGCTAGCATAATCTTTGATTAGGATTTGCAAAAGTAAATGGACTAAAAAAAAATAAAAAGCAATCAGATTAAAAAAGCAGGAGTCACCACTGATGGAAGAGGAAAATACAACTGCTGCTGTTGCTAGGGGAAAAATATAAACTGCTGCTGCTAAATTATAATTACTTTAAAACACATTCTGTGACCTGTCCTGACAATGTCAGGGAATCATTAAGTAAATATTGTAACTTCTGAAGTTAAATAATCATTCCTTAGTTACAGTCCATTAGTGTTTTCCAGCGCTGAGCTGTAACATGCTATATTTTTGTCATGCATATTAGGAGCAATAAAACAATAGGTGTTTTTAATAAAAAAGAATGAGTTTTAAGCAAGGTGAAACAAGATACTATAATTTTCAGTCAGCTATGCCTTTTGCTTTTAATTTTCATTTTCTTTGTCTATGTACAAGATCAGAACACAAGAAAAAAACACTCCTTAGCAACATTCACCTTTTGGGAAAACGCTGCTGAATTTAGGCATAAACCCATAACAGCATCTCAAAGAATAGAAATATCTCATATATTTCAGCTTTGATATACTATTTCAAATCCTTAATTTCTTTTTTTTTTTTTTTTCCAGTTTCCCACTTCTCTGGTTGCTGGCTGGAGTTAAACCATGACACCCACATAAAGTTTTGTTTTGCTTTCATATTTGCAGTGCTCATTTGAGACAAAAAGCCAAACTTTCCCCTTCCTTTATTTACTTCACCAAGAAATTAGCAGCCAAGTTTTTCTAGAGGATAAGAAAACAGATACAGTGAAAACATAGTTTTTCTTTCCTTCAGCACCAGCAGCCAGAAACAGTATGAAAGCAATGGATCATGAAGAAAAGCAATTTCCTACTTCAGGGATTAAGCAATGCCCTCTTTTGTAATGTTAAATGAAAGTTCTAGTTGTTTGGGTTTTTTTTTTTTCAAGTAATACTGATTTTATTCCCCAATTTAAATAAATACTCACTAGAGAAGCTCCAATAGAATCCCAAACACATCACTTTCTAGCCAATCAATAACACAGATAAAACCCTTTGTGTTGTACTTCTTTGAGCAGGCCTGTTGATAGGGCAAGAAAAATTAAGCTACTACAGGAGCCAAAGATAATTAACTTAACGAAGGAGGATATCTGGTGATATATGCGTTCTGTTCTTTTCCTAAGGACAAATATAGGGGATTCTAATGTAGAAAATATACAGACTTGTTGAAGAATTCAAATAAAGACGGCTATCTGCAATTTACTGGCACAGTACGCATCTCTCAACCAGTGACACTGCAAAACTAACTACTTCTGTGATGATATACAGCTAGGCTATCAGGTGATGTATCAAACCCTCATCTAAAACATGATCCTACACTTCCCTTAGGCAGTATAGAAAAGACAGAAGTTCTGTATCTTCCTCTACCACAGCTTTTCAGCTGCAGCCTTGGGCAAATCACTACAAACCATTACTCACTTAATAGCTAATTGACAAGCTAAGTCAATGTTATCAGTTGGAAGGATAAAGATTATTTGTATGAATAAGGCTTGGTAGTTCCAAGTACACTCTTCACACCAGTGCTGAAGGGTTTCAACCCTTTAATCTTCAAGCTATATTAACCACTTATTAATAAATATTAAATGCCAGTGTTTATAATAATTATGGATGCGTGGGCCTTCCTTAGTTGTTACACATAGATAAATAGGAATCCTGTATATATCTCAGCAACTTTGCTTAACAGGACAACTTGTATGGGACAGTATTACCACAGTAAAAAGACTTTGTTGGACCAAGCTTGTTCTCCTTAGCATGTATGCAAATCATAGCTGCAACTATTAAGAGATTGGAAACAGAAAACCATTTCATTCATGCCTGTGTTTTGGTTTTTAATGAATTACATTAAAGATTTTCCCAGCTAAGGCAAGGCACCTGCTATATAATTAAAATGGAGAGTCATAACCAACTTATCTTTTAAAAACAGGTTGTAACAGGAAAGAAGATGCAAGACTTCTCAGCTACACCTTTATGGCTCTATCAAAACTTGTCTAATTTTACCTGTTTATTTCAGTGCATAATAAAAGATCTACTCAGAGAAAAAATATACGATATGTACATATTTTTAAAGGCTTAAAAAGCTAGAAGTTTTCTTTTAAAACCCTTGGATCTAATTTTGTTTCTAACAAGTAAAATGAGAAGCATGAGACTCTAAAAAGGATAATGGTCTGAAGCCTGCTCTCTAAATCTTTCCACATGCTAAAACTATCATAAATTTCAATAGAAAATATGGGTGCACTGCTGGCCACTTTTCATTACACAGTTCAGCATTACTGCCCAGAAAAGCTTAGGATTTTTCATTAGGAAGTTTTCAAAAACCACCACATTGAACCACTAGCATACAATAGCTCTTCCACATTTAACGGGATGTCAGCTCCTGGAGCTGTTTTCCCTTTGATGTGCACAAAGTACTGCCAGTAATTTTAATCAGAATTATGCCACGCACAAGAGGAAGACAATCACATAATGTGAATGATGATGGGTTTTCTATATCCCTGCTTCTCACAGAACTGCTGTTTTTTTACTGGAGTTGGTACTGTATATGTCACTGACTTGTGGCTGCTTTGTTTAAAAAAAAGCTTAGTACTAGTGTAGTCCTTCCCATTCAGATATATCAAAGTGCCTTATAAAGCAGTGGAGCCGAGAAAAAACTTGCAGTGAAACTCTTTTGTCATTTGGTAACATGAAAAGGTCTGCATCAAAAGAACCGTGGCCAGCAGATCAAGAGAGGTGATTCTGCCCCTCTACTCTGCCCTGGTGAGACCTCACCTGCAGTATTGCATCCAGTTCTGGAGCCCCCAGCACAAGAAAGATGTGCGCATAGTGGAGCGTGTCCAGAGGAGGGCCACCAAAATGATCAGGGAAATGGAGCATCTCTTGTACGAAGACAGGCTGAGACAGTTGGGGCTGTTCAGCCTGGAGAAGAGAAGGCTCTGGGGAGACCTTACAGTGACCTTGCAGTACCTGATGGGGGCCTACAGGAAGGCAAGAGGAGGTCTGTTTAAGAGGGTTTGTAGCAAAACGACAAGGAGTAACAGTTAGGAAAGGATAGATTTAGGCTGGATATTAGAAAAAAGTTATTAATACAAGGGTGATAGATCACTGGAGTGGGCTGCCCAGAGAGGTGGTAGAGGCCCATCCCTGGAGTCATTCAAGGTCAGGCTTGATGGGGCTCTGAGCAACCTGACCTAGGCAGAGATGTCCCTACTCATGTGGGGAGGTTGGACCAGATGACCTCCAGAGGTCCCTTCCAGCCTAGAATATTCTATGATTTGTTGTTCCTGAAACAACATCTAGCCTATAGAACACTAACTGCTTAAGCTAAACTGGGCTCACTCCTATTACCTCAAGCAGGGCAAGGAATTACCAGTTAAGCTCAGGTATGGATCTGCTGAAGTAGGTGAAGTGGTGAAGATCATTCTGATAACAAACATCCTAAGGTTTAAAATAAGGAACAGTGCAGATGTAGCAGTATTTTAATGTTGTCCTAACCCATATGTAGGGGAATCTGGGGAAAAATACCCTATAATTCCAGCAAGAGAAGAGTGACATACTATCTAGGATATAGTAAACATACAAAAAATAAAAAAACCATGAAATTCAGAGTAGATTGTGGTAGATATTTTTTATTGCATTCTCCTTGAAGTTATTAAGAAAAAATATTACAGGGAAAATGTAAACCAGTAAGATTAATACCATTATGAGAAATTTACCACATTTGAAAAGATTTGGTAATATGTTACCTGAAAAGCTATGGCATTATTAAGGGCAGATAGTATCAATATATGCAAGGTATAATGCAATTAACCTGAAATACTCTGAAGATGCAACATTACTGGCATGATAGGTTAATCAGTATTGCACTTAGATTTTCACAATGTGTTTGTGAAGCCTTCAGAGTGGCAATTAATGACTAAGGCAAACAGTCATAGGAGGGGAAATATTGTACATTTGACAGCACATTGGGGTTTGGATCATGAATAAATTCAGTTTGTGCTTTTTGTCTCAACTATTTATATATTATGTCTATTAAAATATATATTGTGAGAAAAGCATTTTTAACCTGAGACTTTTCATGAGGAAGATGTGGATAAAAATCAAGTAAAAGCTTTTGTAAGTTATTGTCAGCTTTGGTTCAAAAATTCTCTTAGTTTAAAAGGAAGTTAATGCTTCCCCATTTTCTGAGCTATTTATTTAGCTTTTATATATGATATACATCATTTTTTATAAACTAGGGAAATACTTAATATATCTCCAAATGAAATGCTGGCTTTTGCGTTAAAAAAAAAAAAAAAAAAAAAGATATCAAGGGGGTTTGATTTTCAGATTTACGTTCATGGAAAATTCTGAAAAAGTCCTCTCTCAACACTTATCCTACTCATTTTTTGGAACTTTTGGCAAACTTCTAAGTTATACATATGCAGTACTGTTCTGCAGCAGGCTTTTAATAGCAGGCATTCTTGTATTCTATTGTATATATACATATTATATGGATCATTTTAATTTACGCAAGTATAATGACATTTCCTCAAGTGAACAGAAAGAGTGAGGATCAGACTTCCATATTTACATGTACCAGAGAAAAAAATGGAGTGTCTTAAGATAAATGAATTTGTTATTCTCTTTTGAATACATCACATGCCTTGGGCATAATGCCTAATGGAAAGTCAATTGAAAGATTCTTATTGACTTAGTTGTATTTGGATCAGTGCCTAGAGAGTTGAATGTACTTTCAGTGAGATTGATGGTAAAAATACCTTTGATTTTAGTTGGTTGTATTTGAGCTAATTAATTTTCCCAGGAAGAGTTTAATAATCTTTAAATAAATATTCCCAGAATAATGTTTCTTCTGATAATCATCTTTCAAGTATGGAGTTCCTTATTATTATATGTGTATGTGCAATGCAAAGAAGTGCTGAGCATGCACATCAGTGGCTAAAGTAAATTGAAGCTGAATATAGTCAGCACCTCTGAAAAATCAGGCCAACATCATATCAGCTAAGTGGGCATCAGAGATCACTGTGGAGCCCTGGAAAGACTTTGGACCATAATGTTTATTAGAGTTATGATATTTAATATTCTACTACCTTGAGGCACAAGAAAATGTCTTAAGGCTGATGTTATCTAAAGCAGAATTCTGATAATATTTGCTAATTCCATATTATGCTTATATATATGTAACATTTATTTGTGATTTTTTTTTTTCATTAATATATGTGTGTGGATTGGGCAGTATTGTTCATCTCTTTGGGGAACAAAAAACTCAGCAACCAGACTGTGTGTTGATCTTCTAAAGTGAAGAAAAATTACTATGAAAGAAGGATTTCCAGACTTGCTTATGGGTTTGAATAATGAAAAGCTGTGCAATCAAAAAAGGATCATTTATGGGACTAGACAGGCAGGTGAGAATGCAATTCAATGTACAAGAAACATTAAGTTAATTATAGTGGGAGCAATGAATTAATCTAGGGACTTTGTGCTAAATGCGGCAATCATTTACCTCACCGATCAGGTTAAAGATCTATGTTTGTAGGAAAAAAAATTTAAAAAACACTGAAATGGTCAAGCCGTACCTTGAAACCATGCAATTAAGGTATTCTTTTGTATTATCAGGGACATAGATTTTTAAAAAAACCCTCTGATTTTATGATGGAAGCTGTTTGTTAATGCCTCATCTTGAATACTCTGCTGTCTTTTATTGTGCACTGAGCAACAGTCATCTGTTCTTGCCATAAACAGGCTAAATTACTGAGACAAGGTTATGGAACTGTGCTAGTTCTGGCACAGAATAGACTGATACCTTACTGGATGAAAAATATGAATGGAATTTGGACAGCTGATATAATTAAGCAGTTTGGCTATGACTGCCATCGCCAAGCCCTGCAAGGAGAAATCCTGATGCTAGTGTGGAAGGGCTGATCTCCCAGTTGTGATTTCCTGGTTCCTCAGCCTAGAAATGTGCTTGAGAGAAGCATATCATTTAACCTTCTTCCTCTGTCTTAGAATAAATCGAAGTTCTCACTTCTTCCTCTACCCATCTAACAACTCCTTTATTCATCCTGCTCCTTTCACACTTTTGAGATGATAAAAGATTCCTTCCTAAGAAGCATGCTGTATGATGAGGTCACTACCTGCCAGCCCCTTGGCAAGACAACCAGTACAACCTGAGCTGTCAGCTAAAATACCACATGTCAGTCACAGAATGTTTCAGCCCTCAACATTGGTGCATCTTCTGAGGTTCTTTGTTCTAGCAAAGATGTAGAGCCTGGCTGAGAGTGAGTCAATACTTAAAGTACTTTTGGTGGCCCCACATAAATAGAATCATCTGATACAGAAAGAATTGCATGTTGCCGTGGTGTGGTATGGAATGATCTTGCAGACCAGATCGCAGACTCGAAGATCCCTTCAGATATCACATATCCCGTGATTACACTGTAAATCTAATCCATTGTTGGCTGAAGTGCTTAAGGTCTAAAACTTTGTAAATGAATTTGATGGCAAGTCTTCCTTTGACTTTACTGTTGCAAGCTGTACACAACTGGGAATTTTCATCCAGCATGAGGAGAGAACATAAACATGGAACTTAATTTTCCTGGGCCCTTGTTGAACTTAAAAAAAAAAAAGGTAAAAAGATTAAGAATAGGAGGGATTTGGGCTGAGTCATGTTATACTAATAACAAAACTGTATGTTTTTAAGAACTGAAGCGGACCAATTTGGAAAGGCAAGCAAAAGAGCAAGCATATTTAATTAACATAAACTTGAAGAGGCTCATGACCTCCTTGTAAAGCAGCTCTTATTTTTACATTGTTACTTTTAAGGCTCTGAAGTACTGTATGGATTACACCCAGTCTTATTTTCAAGAATTATTTCTTTCTCTTCCCTTTCCCTTGTTCCCTAAGTTGTTTTTCTGCTGTGTCCTCAAACACAAATTCATGTGCTATGTGTACTCTGCAATCCCAGTGAATCCCAGTGAAAGCAGGTGGCAACTTTCAGGAGTCCTAGTGATTACATGTCTTTTCTTTCCCACAGAATGGGGCATACCATACAGCTAAAGGAACAGAGGAGTCACTTCAGGTGGTGACTGTATGGTGTACTTAGATGGAAGACTTTCCTGATGAGAATCAGTGATTAGTTCTGTTTAATTAAAGAACAAAAGCCACAAGAACAAAGCAAATATTCATATGGCCAAAATTAGGAGATATGTCCTTTTGTGACTAGTTTTTTTTAACATATAAATACCAAATTTCTGGCTTCAGAAAGGACAGAAAAATTGGTTCATAATATACAGATAAATAAATAGCTCATCTTTGCTCTGTAGCAGCATCTTTCCTAGTTAATATTATATTCTCCTATTGATGTTTTAGATCCATCACAGTCTAATCAGGTCCTCTTGATCCAAAATTCCCTGTACTGGTTGCTAGCCAACATTGTTGCATACAAAAGTTACAGATATTTTAATAACTTGGCACCAACTCTTCCAGAACTTCGCCATGTATAAAAAGAGCTTATGAACAATTTAGAAACCTTATTAAGATCTAAGGAATACTTGACTTTTTGCAACACCAGAACAGTTGAGATGTTAACTGAAACCTGGCTGATCACCCAAAGGAAGAAGCACCAAATCATAGGAAATTATTGGGATTATCTGGACAATGAGAACACTGGATGATTGAAGGTCACTTCCAAGAGCTAGCCATTTTTGTCCACCTATCCTACCGGGGTATTTCTCTGCTTATGATATCTACTGTATATTTTATTAAACATATACTGTGTGTTATATCTAGTAATATAATAGAGTCAGTCCTGGTAACATTTCCTAGCTTGTTAGTGCCTAGTTCTCCTTTTATTTTAGAGAAGCACAAAAAGATGTGCTCTCCCTCCTCTCTGCTAGGCATGCCTGGCTCAAAACAAAGTGTAAGTAGCAAGTGTGTTAGAAGGCATGACAGTGCAGGGTGTAGGCAGGTTGTAGGCACTTTGGGCTGACAATATGTGGTCTGGAAAAAAAAGGACAGATGTGAGCAATGGCATCACTTTCAGAGTGTCGTAGACTATGCTTTTAGCTCCTGATGGCAGTTTGAATAAGAGAGAGTGACTCTCAGAATGCTATGACCCATTGAAAGAGGGACAGGTTTGCACAGGACAGATCAAGGTTTGTTTCTTATGAATATAAGCCAGAACCCAAGATCTGGCCCATTAACTCCCTGTCTTTTAAATGTATGAGCTCTAATGAGGATAAGGATATAGTGTGCACTGCAGTGCAAAGTACCAGGGCAGCAGTTTTTCAGTGAGCATGCAGTATGAACAGCATAATTTTTAATACTAGACAGAGAGATTAGCCAGTTGGTGCAGAACAAGACTTGGGAAGAAGTGCTGGTGGCCTGAGCAGATTCTGATCCTAAGTCCAAACAATTGTCATCCCACCACTTCCACTATTCATTTGTTTAAGAAACTGGAGAAATACAAGTAAGTATGAGCAGGACCTACATCAGGCCAGAAAAATCCTGCTGGAAGGTGAAAGGCAGAGGTACTGTTACAGAGCCTGCTGCTTTGTTTCAGGCATTTGTCTTAATACTATTCTGGTTTTGTGAGATACTACCTTAATTGTGACTCATAATTAGTTAGTTATACCACTTACTTAACGTAGGTTTTGCTCTGTGCTGCCTCAGTGTCATCGCCAAACTGGAAACTTATTTTAATACTTAATGCTAGTTTGCTTATTTCCTTCTAGACTGTGTTAACATCTTGAGCCTTTTTCATTTATACCACAGTGTCAGTGAGGAATAACTATAGTAAAATAACTGAATTGAATCAGGTCTACTGCAAGGTAGGACTGAACACACTAGGCCTAGTTCCTACTTTCATAAAATTTAGTTACTTAACTTTTACAATCTTTGACACTGATTCATTGCACCAGGGTCATGCAGGAAATGAACCCGAGCAGGGAATTTACCTGGATTTCCTGAAACCCAGGTTACCAGTTACAGCTTCATCTGCTTTTCAGTAACTTGCCTATGGTGTCTAATCTGTCTAAAGGATCTCTGTTAGGTGAAGATGACACACTCGACATGAGGGCATCTCCACTGCTGGTGTATCACTGAGCAGCCTTTTCCTTTCTATCCCAGCAACAACCATAGGTGTGTAATATTTGCTTTACCCCTCAATCTTATAGTGATTCTTCCCATTTGACAGTGGCTGCTGCCACTGTTAAGTCTCTTTTTGTTTGATTTTGTTTGTTTTTTGTTTTTTTCTTAGATCATGGTGGTTACGAGAATTTCTATAACAATAATAGACAGGATAAGGATTTAATGAGATGATATTGTCAGTGTTCTGGTGTTTTATGCTTAATGTAACAATCCCACTAACTACGGGTGAGTTTTCCTGTTAAATGTTTGGAGAGGCTTAAACTTCTCTCTGTGAAAGCCCATTTACACAGAAGCATTCTGATGCTCCAGAGGGTGGATTAGCCGAAGGAACTGACTCGTGCATTGCTTGGCTGTTGATAATTACCTAGCTTACATTAAGTAAGGGATGCTGAGGAACAAAGGAAAGATACAGTGTTTGAGTTTTGCCAGTTCTCTGTGAAATTATTCTGAAGCCTCCAGTGCAGCAGCATGAAACCACTAATGTGGCTTTAACTTCTGGTGCTAGAATTTGTAGGTGATAATCTATGTTCAGTCAAGGACGAAATGTAAGTCCAGATATTCCCTCAGGGAGATGTAAATCATGCTTGCTGCTGCAGAGTTATACATTCTCTGTGGTCTAGGAAAGGCCGCTATTACAGGACTGGGAAGTCTTTCCTCTGTGTATGCTGCTGCTGGGTCAGGTGCTTCTCTTCATCCCAGACCTCTGGATTGAAGCATTGCCAATTAAGGACATCCTCAACAGATCTCATCACGCTCCATTTTGGGGCTGGAATCTCTTGTTGTTTTGTGTTCAGCCCTCACCCTTGATGGACTTGCGACCTACTGCCTACACACTGAATGCTGCAGACTTCTTCCTGCTCACTGAGAAACCCTCCTAATGTCCCGAAGCCTCATTGTTCCCCATATGGGCTTTTTTCTTCCTGACCCAGTGAACTCCAGGGAACAACAGAAAGTTCCTGGAGCAAAAGTACTCAGCTTTTCCTTGCATAGCAGATGGAGTTTTTAAGACTCGCTGTGGATTATGTAGCAGTGCCTCCTCATTTAGGGACAAGCACAAAGAGCATTCTCATACGTGAAGCTACGTTACAGTAACTTCTACCACTTAGAATAAAAAGTGAAAAGATTATGCTATAGAGCCTTAATAACCACTCAGCATATTTGATAATGTCACTGCTGTCGGTATCCTATTCACCACTATGTTTAATAGCTGAACAGATGCAGCTCACTAGAGCACCACATGGTAGGCAGC
The DNA here is from genome assembly GCA_033124195.1 of Coracias cyanogaster. Classification (NCBI taxonomy): domain Eukaryota; kingdom Metazoa; phylum Chordata; class Aves; order Coraciiformes; family Coraciidae; genus Coracias; species Coracias cyanogaster. Next base: position 13,184 of record JAVSBS010005450.1, read on the forward strand.
AGCAGGGAGTCCCATTTGACAAGTTGGTTTTGTTTTATTTCCTTCCCAGAGAGCCTTCCCTAATATCCCAAGTTTCTGTATTGTTTTGATTTGCTATTCAGCAAACAGGAAAAGGCAAGGGGATTCTGTACTGCTTGTTTTCAAAGCAAGAGGGGTTTTGACTTTTTAGTGGAAGCACTGTGAAATTCCTAATAAAGCTAATATAAGGCATGTAAAATTGTCAGGTCTTGATCTGAAAAGATTTGAGGTTTAGAAGGTAGCTTATATCTGCATGCACAAGTCTGTTGTAGGATAGCAACTACGCTGTTTTTTGGAGGTGGGTTCAAGTGGGGATTTTAATGGTTTTTTAATTGCAAGATTTTGTGTACAGGACTGCAAGTTACTTGCACAGTGAGCAATAACTCTTGGCTGTAATAGTGCCATGGGATGCAGCAGCTGTTTGTTGCTTCTAGATTTGCTCTCTGTGGAACAATTCATAGGAGCATTCGTGAGACTTTCCAATCTTCTAATTGCTTGTCTGGAAAAACACTGGAGTATATACTCTGAGGCTAAAATAAGATGGCTATGCACTTAATATATTCTAGAAAATCGCAGGATGGTACAGAGTAGGTAATGAAGCCATGGCTATATGATTTGGATACTTGCTTCCAGGAAATAGACTAGAAGTGCTGCAAGAATTATGTTTTCCACCTCATATTACCTGGTCCATAAATAAACGCAGAAACTCCCTGGGTTATACTTCCTATTCCCTATTAATGTGGTTATACAATAAAAGATAGGTGCTGCCAAGGGCTAAATTAATGAGCAGTGTCTTTCCCAGAGCTCAAATCTTGTCACAGCTTTGTGCTTAGCTGATATGCTCCTCTGGAAGATATTTAAGATTTCTGTGTTTCTGTTCCTAACCTACCTTTAAAATATTTTTCTGGCTATTTAAACTGAAATTCTTAAGGCATTGATTTACTTTTCTTCTTTCTTGCTTTTCACTGCATATTCAAACTCAAAAAACCCACCAGCACGTCTCCTTGTCACAGCTGTAGTGTGGTACATGATGACACCAAGCTGTGCTAGTGTGGGAGGAGGGGAGAGAGGGGATGCAAGCACTGTGGAGAACTGATTAAAATTCAAAATGAGCTTGATAAAGTGGAGAAATAGTCTGAAATCAGGAAGATGAATTTCTACAAAGGAAAGTGCCGAGTTCTGTACCTAAGATGAAAAAATCAAATGCACAGCTAAAAAATGAGGAATAATTGTGGCCAAGAAGTGGTTCTACAGAAAAGATTGGGAAGTTACAGCTGATTGCAATTTCAGACAGGCATTGGTCTGGGATGTATTGACAACATACGGGGTGGCAGAGGAGGCAAACAAGTAAGCAGTTCATTCAGTACTGCTGGAACCTTAGTTGAAGAAGTATGTCCAGTTTGAGTGCTTGGCTTTGAAAAGGAGGTAAGCAAAGAGGCAGCTAGTAAAAGAACCAGCAGCATACTCCAGTTTAATTGACATGTAGTTCCTTAGAAGAAAATGAGAGAATGGGCTCTGTTTTTGTTTATAAAAGAGAAAACAGGGAGTGACTAGACATGAAAACTGTCTTTTAATATATACAGGTTGTTATAAGCAAGACTGTAGCTAATTTGTTTCACCTGTCTGTCAGGATAAGGTAAGAAATAGTTTAATTTCTAACAAAACTATCAGGTGTTAGAAAAAAATCTCCAGCTATGTTAGCAGTGGTGCAGGTTATGTAGGCAGGCCCTGTTAATTTATGCTTTCAAGATGAGACTAAATTCCTACTGGTAATGGGAATGCCATGGAGACTTCTGCTGTATGATTTTGCTAAAGTTAGCCTAGATGTACTTACTGTTGCCAGTGAATGATGGGTGTAGTGAGGTCTTCTTAAGCTGTACTCTCCCAAAGGCTTAGGTCCAGGAATGACTTGAGACGAAAGCACTTGAGATGTTTTAATTCCTAAAGACACAGAAATTTAGAGAGAAAGCTGCTGCTAAGCATTTTTGTTTAATATCCTTTGGTCTTGGTGTCATCAGCAAACTTGGACTGTGTGCAGCAGCACAAGGTAGAACCTGGTCTGCCTTCACCATATCAAACATCCCCTTTTGCTTAACACTAGCCAGCTGCTTTGCTGCTATGTGCAGGAAGGAAACTTGAATCTGTATGACTGAGAACTGCTCTCTGGCCAAGCGAAGGCCTGTTGATGTGTTCTTTGATTGTTGGCATGTGCCTCCTCTTCAGCTTGTGGGAAAGGTGGTGGTGATGTAACTAACTTTACCTCCTCGCCCACCTCTCAAATGTTAGCAAGTGTTTGCTTTGGTTGCTGTGTGGGAGTAGTGAGGTAATTTGAACCATTCTGGAATAAATCAAAAATAACCCGAATGGGCTAAACAGATAACTGAGCAAAACTCATCTGATTATATTGCAAAAATAATGTGCAATTAGGATGAACTTATTTTTCAGATTTTTAACTATTTGGCCAGTTCTCTTGCTGCAGACATAGCTGCACAGCTGTGTGAAATGTTTTTTTTAAAATTTCTTGTCACAATAGTGCGTGCAGATTATATGAAGATAATAATCATTCACAAATCACTGAAGATAAGCATTCCTGCATCATTTCTAAAATAGACTCCCTGGTCCCTGAACATTAGTGACTGTTTGTGATGAGGCTTTCTAATGATTTGAACAGAACACTGTTCTCTGGCATGTTCTCTGGGACTGTCTTGAAACTGCATACCTGCCTTTGTCAATAGACTGTATTCTGGGGTTTCCTCTGGAGTAAAGGCAGGGTATTGCCCTGAGCACCAGCTGCACTGCATCTGCAGGAACTTGGTCTGGCATAAACCAGCTTAGGTTTTGGGTTATTGCTTTGCAGTGACAGCTGATGGTGGTCTGGTTAGATGTGAATCGGTGGCATTGCTTTTTCTGCTCTCCTGCCATGTGCCAAGGCAGGCAAACCTCCCCTACCCCATCCTTTAATCCCACATCCTAACCCCATTCTTCCCAAGTTGTGTCATGCAGCTTCACCAGCTGTTTTGCACTTCTGCAGTTGCAAAGTCAGGACTTGCATCATTGCCACAAACTATAGAAGTAATCTAGGCTGATAATGTATGTCCTTTCATTGAGTTGGAAGAAAAACAATGAATAAAATCGTTGCTGGGACTGTCAGGATTGTCACTTTATCTGTCTTGTAATAGAGATGTTGTTCAGCATTTCTAATTATGATATTAATCTTCACTATCCCCTGACACAGGTGTAATATCAGGAATACTAGTGCATGACAAATTTATTACTTTTGACCCTCAGAGGCACCAGTCACAAACACTTCTGGTTTGCTGGCAAACCTAATTGGTTCCCTATAGTCTTTCCTTTCCTCCCTGAAAATATTAGAGAGATTCATGTTGTGTTTTTCCTATAATGTACAGTAATGTTAAAAATCAAGACAGGGAAACAGTGTTGCATGAATCATGTTCTCCCACACACATACTACTCATAAAGTGCTTATCAGAAACATTCCTTGCGTTGTTAGTGTTTTTTAAAATTTTAGACAGGACTGTTTTCTGCATCTGAATTTTCCACAAGTAAGCTTACACTTTAGAAAGTTTACTGGCTTAGGGTATTTTTTAATTTGTTTTTTAATGTTACCTTGCAAGACAAATGCTAATCACAAGCAAATGACTTACCTGTGGTGAGTTGGAGGGTGTAGAGAAAGCATAGTATATTCGTGGAAGCACTTCAGGAGGTGCAGAAGATGGTGGAGCCTTCCCTCCATCCTACTCTGCTGTGCTTGATTTTGGACCTGATTCGTTCTGAGTGATGCTAAATTATGCTATCAAGAGAGAAACTAGTACTCATCCTTTTGGTCCTACTGGGGAAGTAATAGCAGTGCTTTGACTCTTAAGGCTGAGTTTTAGGAAGTTAGTGGGTTTTTCTGCAACCGCTAGGCTGGCTCCTTTATAAATGTTCAAGGTAGAATGCCAAAGTTTGGTGGTTTTCTCCACTTAAAGCACATGTGCCTATGTCAGGAAAAACTTTATGGGTTTCCAGCTTCTCTTATTTTGATCTAATATATGTTAAAACACCACACCTAACCTTTGTAGATGCAGATCGAGGGCTACCCATTTTGTAAATATCCATGTGTTTCTGTTCACAGCCAGGAATTGAATGTAGGAGGAGAAAAATCTGTGATCTGATCTAGGTAGTAGTGCTGTATAAGTTAGCAAATGATGTTTTTTGAGTCTTATTTCTCAATGGAAACTGGAATGTGGAAAATTTTTTAGGATTAGGATAGAATGTGCAAGTGAAGGCAAATGGTCTCGTTCCTTGGCACCAGTAATTAGTTGGTGCTAACTTCAGTGGGACTGGCAGAAACCTAAATTCAAATTCTTTCCCCACCTAGTTCACACTGGGGCCTGATCCAGGCTCCCACACTGTAGCTTGAGGACTTTAATGTCAACTTTTGCCTTGATGATTGAATCTTTGTTTCATTCCGTGTTTCTAAAAATGTAAAAATTTTTACTTTTGTCGCTGAATATCAGGAAGGAAATATTAAATTAAAAAAAGTTTTTAAAACTATTTGTGAAAGAAATCATTTTCTAGCCAGTCTTTGTGAAAAAGACATCTTCTATGTGTTGATAACAAGATGGTCCTATTTATTTTACGATCATTCGAGTCCTGATTGCTGTTGCTAAATTTAGGATCCATATAGCAATGACTTCATTTTGGAAGCTGTCTGAAACATTTTCCATGAAAATTCAGGATGGAGATTTACTTTATATCTTTAAAATAGGTGAAAATAATTCCAAGCTGTTGTTTCCAGAAATGTTTAGAAGGGGCAAGGAACGTGGAGAGCACTGAAACAGTTGCACAACTTTGGGATTATACTAACATAAAAATATGACTGTGCACCTGCTCTTAACATCAAGCATGGTGTAGCGGCACTTGCTAGAACCCACTGTACATTTCCAAAGGCCCAAACCTTTTTCTATATCCCTTAATACCATTGAATTTATTACGTCTCCTTAGCACAATTCAGTAAGTCCAGACATGTGGGCAAGGAACATGATGATAAAGCACTGTAGTGATGGAAAAGACAGAGCAATCAGGTGAAACATTCTCTTGTTTGTTGTGGTGGGTATTTCCCTAGCTGTAGAAGAGGTCTCTAAAATTAGATAAGAGACCCAAGTTGTTGGGTTTAGTTTATATTGGCTGTCATGCAATTAAGAGGATATTTGTGATGGCTTAAGTGTAAAGGAAGAAAACTTGCATCACTGTTCATGCAGAACATCTTGGTCACTTTTTCCTCACCTTCTCTGAGTAATAGAAAATAAATAAGTATGGGTTGCAACTGAAGAGTCCTTTAATGGCTGGTATTAAATCTGATAGATTCTTGACAATCCAAAATACTATTTTGGACACTGTCAATGAATTTGCTTTGTTATATTTTTTCTAATTTCCAAGATATTTCTAGTTCCACATGTGCAGAATAGAAACCTGTTATTCAGAGCTTGTGTGCATGTGCATTTAAAGCTTTTAAGAAATATAAGTATTTCTACTTCCAATTGTGGAGTTTTGGTTGCATCATAACAAAAAACCAAAAAAACAAAAAACCAAAAGTTAAGTGTTAAAGGTAGGTAATCCAGAAGATCACCTGGCTTCCTTTATTCTGTCTATTAACTTTGGTGTTAAATGAAAATAGGAAGCCAAAGAAGTTTCTTCCGTGTTGCGTCACTGCCCTTTTCTTTTTTTTTAAATGAAAATTTTAAATCTTAAAACCATTTACATACCTTCTCTTGGACTATAAAATTAGGCTTTTTAAATAATGACAGAAATGCAAAAATAAGAAATAATATACAAATAGTACCTAAACAGGATATCTTGTTAATGGCCTTTCCCCCACCCCACCACCCCCAACCTTCATAAGACATAAGATTATGTGTGTGTTCTACTTTCTGTTTCTGTTCCAGAGCAGTACAGTAGCAGGAAATTCCAATTTCAATTGTGTTGGTTAAAATAAATTTAGAAAATATAGCTCAAAAAGCAGATAATCTGAAGTTTGTTGTGCTGGCATAAAATCAGCAGAAAAGGTGGACTCCTTTTATATCCTTCTAATATTGGTGCCTTTTGGGTCATGGTTTCAACTTTTCTGCAAGGTCATGAAGACTAGACACTTATTATTAGTAGTATTAACAGTATTTTAAGAAACCAGTGTAAGTTGCAGCTTCTAAAAATGGAAATAAAACATTTTCAAGACTACAAGAAGGGGAAGGAGCAGTGAAATATAGCTAGCCACCATCTAAGTAATAACTGTAGCAGAAAAGTGTGTGTTGCTGGAGAAATGCAGTTCTGAAACACAATTTCTAACTCCTGTAGGACTTGGAGGATCGTTCATTAAAAAAACCCTAAGTGTAAAGTGCAAGGATACAGAGCTTCAAATTTAATTGCAGCACTTTTTTGAATATACAAATCCAGAGCCTTAGCTAGGATCCCCTTTTAAACAAAGCCTGTCTAGGTATGTGTGTGAATGCATCAGTTGTGCAGTAAGAACCAAGTGGATATACTGCTTTTAAGGTTTGCCCTGTGATTCTCCTGGAAGAGCATAAATGAATTTTTAATTCACACTTGTGGCTTTTGCACAAAAAAGTATCCTGAGGAAAAGGTGTCAGACTTGATTGCTAGAAAATTTGTTATAACTGCATTATGTATCAAAATTATTATATTGCATGGCAATTTCTATTATTTTCACAAGGTCCATTCAGTTTAATTATGATTTACCACTCAAGTGTACCATTCTCTTCATTTTAATCTTCAAATTGTTCTTGCTTTTGCTTTAATAGCTATTTATGAGTCATAGAAAGTACACCTAATTAATACCTCTGCACATTGCTACAATTAAACATTAATCAGATTTGATTTTTAGAGTAATGTGCTACCAGTCTTCTAATCTTCTAAGTTATGACTTGATAAAAATTTCATTACCTTAGTTATAAATTTCTCAATGGGGAAGGTGTTTCCATTTACTGTATCTAATACATAGTGGTGTCTTCTATATAAATTTTACACTTTTTCCACATCTTTATAGATAAATTGGTTAGCAAGTCAGAAGTAGTGACACAATGTAAACTGACCTTCTAGAGATAAGTTTTCAAAAAATATATAGTTGTGAGCTTTTCAGAAGGATCTAAACAAAGCAATGGATGATGCTTTTAATTAATGTGTGGTGACAGTGTCTAGTCAACGTATTTTCTTCTTCCCTTTCAGTTTAGAGAGGGAAATCAGCAGATGCGAGCATGACACAGTGCAGGAACTTTCAAACCCCACCTTGACAGTGAGTTTCATGCAGTTGGTGTAAGCATTTGAGCCTGGTTGATTTGGTCTTCTGGGGGGTTTTTTGGCAACTGTTGCTTGGAAGAAAACCCAAACAAAACTCAGGCTGGATTCCAGCATGTCAGAATGGACAAATAACTGATTTCTGGTAGCTGTCAAATTGCTCACTGGGGCTGTGTGGTCACTGCTCCCCCCTGCCACCACTAATACCTAGATTTGGAAAGAGGCTGTTGGTAAATCAAGGGATATATGACAAGAAGTGGACAGGTGGGGAATTAACTTTATCACATACCTGAAACTTATCTCTGACTCTATCAACTTGCTTTCAATGGTGAAAAATCCTTTTCAAATCCTTGGAAGTTCAGGGCAACAAGATAGAATGAGTTCTGTGTCATAGGTTAGCTCTCCCAGATCATCTGCAGCTTAGAGGTATTCCTTACATTTTTTTTCCTCAGAGAGCTAAACCCCCTCTCTTCAATAAAAAAGCAAAAGATAAGTTGATCTGGGCAAGGGCACAGCAAAGACAGTAGATAACCTGTTAGAACAGCTTTTGGAGGAACTGGAGAGATTCCAACTTTTATTCTCATTCTTAACAGATTTTTAATTAACCCTATGCTTCTTGCTCAAGCTTATTGGATTGCCAGAGCTTATTTGTTTAATGCTCCGGCATTTCTACCCCATGCAGTGAGTTTGTAAGGGAAACATTCTATTTTTAGGGGTTTTTTTTAAGTAATTTTGATACAAATCCAGAAACTTCAGACTATTCAACCAATTGTATCTCTAGACCATGTTATGAAAATACTGGGACTGATAATACTGGGGGAAAAAGTGAGTTATGAAGCTGTCCTTTCCCTGAGTTGAAAATATGTCTGGGTCAGAACAAATAAAAACATAAGTGGCAGCCTATTTAAAGAATGGGTCATATGTTGTGCCTTCTTATCCTTGAGCAGAAGGGATGAAGTTTTTTGGTCCCATCATGGATGCTCTGAAATCAGAGGAATTGCTAAAGATTTGAGAGCCTTGCAGCAATAGTCTGTATATGCTGGAGCTCTGTATCAGAGTTTTGTGGGACTTGGAGAGGTTTAAATGAGCATGCATGAAATGGTGGATCCTGAGCTGCCACACAGGAATGCCCTAGCTCCTCCAGCGCGACAGAGGAAATGCTCCTTTGAGAGTCCTGTGCTTGTGAGCTGAGCAGCATGGTTCTGCTCCATCTTTTTTGGGGAGCAGTGGTATGTGTTCACCAGTGTGAAATGAGTTGTGAGATCCAGCGTGTTGCCCTCAGGAAAGGAGAGCTCATCCCCAGACACCTGCCACCACTGGCTGTTCTGGTCTTTGGGAGTGTACCAGTGTTGCTGTAAATGCCACACAGGCTGTGAACTGAAAAAATGCTCAAACATATAATCTTGAAATGTCCCCATAAGCAGTATGATTTCCTTTAAGTCTGTAGGGAGGATGCTGAATGTGAGTTACGCTGTTGTCCGGAACACATAATGTAGTGTAAGAAAAGACAATCTGTGTGTTCTGATGTAATTGAAAATTATGTCCGTTGTTACTTGTTTTGCTTTTCCCCCCTCAAATTTTACTTACTGGAGATGTAACTTTTTAACAGGTAGCTACCAGTAGTCCCTTCTGCTGCATTTCTATAGTAACTTTCATGACAATATGCTTATTTTTGCCAAGGCTCAGTCTCTATTATTTTATCCTTCAGGTACTACAACACTCATTATTATATCCCTGCAGTGCTTGCCATCAAATCTCTGCTAAGCCCTGCTCATAAAAGGTTGTTTTTGTGTTTTCGCAGCACTTTAATGAAGATTAAATATCTGGTGTATTGGTGAGATTACCAAGAGATTCTACTGCAGGATCAATCATAAGGAGGTGTAAGAATGGTTTTTAAGAGGAGGAAAGTTAGTTAATTTTATCATTTAAGGACTATTTGGAATAAGGTAATAAAATATTCAGAAAATTAAAAAAAAAAACCAAAAACCAACAAAACAAAACGACGATCCAAGCTACTCATTTGGGCTATACCTTCAAAGACAGACCTCTGAATCAACTTCCCTCCAGAACTACATTTTCTAGTTGTGATATCTACTGGTTATATTAAATAGCCATGGGCACAGGATAGGGCTTCCAGGAAGTAAAAATTTAATGTTACACTCAGCTCTTGTTAATCCATATCAGTAAATATGGCACTCCATGCACTGTTCAGAGTCTCTCTACTACACTGATGATAGGAAAAATGAGACTTGTTTTTTGGAAAGTGTGGAGTACGTACCCTGCCGTGGAGACTTAAGCACTTGTCTTGAATTCTCTCACATGTTTTCTTAGAAAAAACAATCAGCATCTGATATGAACCCAAACAGAAAGCAAGAACTGGGAACTTAAATTTTTAATGAACATTTCTTTCTGGCAGTTCCTAAATTGAAAACATTGGCGTGCTTTTCTTTCTCAATATATAGTTTATTGGCCTGATCAGCATTAACAGCCTGAAGTGATACTGTTTCTCTTTAATTCAGCAAAGCTGCTATCAAAAGAGGTGTATAAAAAACATTCTTGTAAAAACAATAATGGGACAAGGTCATATTCCCTTCCATGTGTGAGCTATCTGGAGGACCCAGGAAACCTTTTTTCCCTCAGTTATTAAAAATAGAAGTAGATCTACTTGCCAACTTTTCTTAGACTTTTGATCTGTTCCATGATAATTCTTAGCTGCATTTTAATGGCCAAGGATTACAAACTTGTATTCTGGGTTCACTGGGAATGCTGTTGTTCTTTAGAAGTACTTTTCAAAAGGCAATTTTAATGAGAATAAAACTTGCAGAACATTAGAAAAAATACTGTTACTGTTAGGAAAAAATTTTACATTATTATTACTAGGGAGGGATTTTTGCTCATTACTGCTTTTGTGGTTTTAGAGCAACTGCTTAAGTGGAGTCATAAATAGGAAACTGATGTTACACTTACACGTGATTTTCCTCAGTGATCTGCCCTAAACTAAGATTTGTTCTTGCAAAGTAAGTACTTAGGTTTTCCTTCCGAGTTTTGTATAGTCATGCTGATTTCAATCGGGCAATGTGTAAAACTAAGAATGTCTCTGGGTTTGTGGTTTGTTTATTTTAATTTCAGGATCAGGGCTTGATCTATAGTACCTCCCATTTACATGTGTGTGTTTGTACCTTCTAGTGCTACACGGACTAAAAAAATCTTTCTGAGTGGTTACCCTTTTATATAAGAATTTAATGCACGAGAGGACTATTTCGTCCATCAGATGTTAATGCAAAGTATGATGGAAGGGTTATTATTTTGCTTGATTTATAGCTTGATTTATAAGATAGATCTCAAGCAAAAATTGATATCCTCTCCAGATAAAGTCAGTAATGTAGCAGTTTTATCATTCATTTAAATGTCTCTAGGATAGTAACCTTTCTTTTTTAATTTATTACTTTAAATTAATTTCTGGAGCTAAGCCTATGCTTGTGTGTTTGTCTCTCAGTTCTGAGCCTTGGGCAAGATGTAGGGCTGGGCAGAAGATGACCAGCACAATAAATCTTGATAATCATGACAGTTCTGTCTTGGCCATGATAAAATACAGTTCTATCTGGATAGTAAATGAAAAAGATGAAGCAGTGTAATGTTTGCTTATGCCTCTAGCAGTAAGGTTTATACTTTTTTCTCCTTATTTTCTAGTTTGAGGGAGGTGATATCTTGTCCAGAAGTGGCCTTTTGTTATTGTGGTAGTTCAAAAGCCATGTTATGGCTGTTGGCGGCTTTTGATTTTTCAGGGAAAAGAGTTTGATTTCCAAAGAAAACAGGTTTATGTAATCATTATATCCATCAGTTGATCAATCCTGTTTTCCTTCAACAGCATTTGAACCAACCTTGTATTAGACAAATTTAGCAGAAGCCTAAGGTATCAAAGGTACTAAATTCTTGCCTTTTTTTTTTTTTTTTCCTTTCTTTTCTTTTGGTAAAAATCAGCAGCTCAGTAATGCAGGGATACTTGTTAATCTCCCACTGGGAGAAAAGTAAGGAAAATTCAGATATTATCCATTCTCTTTGGCAGTAGCTGAATGGGCAATCGATGTTTGAACATCTTGGCCAGCTCTTGTGTACCTTCAACCTAGGGAAGACATGTACTGTCTTTTATAGACGTGGCTATACAGGAGAAACAGGAATACTAATGTTTTGAGAGGCCACAGGGATCTTCACAGGGGGCTGTGGACATGGGAGGTAGAGAAGAACATCAGAGATTAATCAGTAAGAAAATGGCTTGGCTAATTATGCTTACAAAACAGCCTCTTGAAGATTCCCATGGAATAGAAATGGTAAGTCGAGAGCAACTCTCCTTGTTGCCTTATTTTTAACATTGCAAAATTATCATTTTTGGACACCAAATATTCTTCTGATAAAGCAGATAATTAGAGGAGAAATCTCGTAGCACATTTTGCATTTAAGTGTTCTTTTATGTTGATTTTGTGAAGTTTTGCAACAATTGTAAGCTATTTTATTACACAAATTCAGCTCATAAAATAGCTTTAACCCCCCAGTTATGCTACATCTTTCCTAATTTCCTTTGGGGACCACGCCTAGCCCAGCTTTTACCAAGCTACTCGGTAATTTTCAAAAATTAGCTTACAAATGGACTAAGACAGCAATCACTATAATACGTATGAACCAAAGATGAAGAAACCTGGTGAAATCTAACGCCATATTTCCAAAGTTTGTGATATTTAACTTAGTACTAGGAGTTGTCATTCAAAAGAATGGTTAATAAAAGTTTATTTTACCAGGAGGAAGGAATGGCATCAGCTTCAGGTCGTTGCAGAGGTGATTGCAAGTCTCTGGAGCTGCTTGAATTATCAAAATAACGGATGGACTTGAGATATATGAAGCTGAAATAGGTTAAAATAGCTCTTAAAATTCAGTGGTTTTTATAGCTTGTCCTCAGTTCTTAAGTGCTTTGAATTATATCCACCTGTGATTGTAATAGCTTGAATGAAGGTAAAAGTATGCAGTGCTAGAAGTAAAGCTCAGATGCAAAATTTACAGTTTTGCAGGGTCAAGACTATGCAAGGCATAGGATTATTAATATATTGGAAGTCTATATTGTACAGCAGGGGGGGAAATTAATGAGGCGGATTCAGTATGATTTCAGGCAACTGACAAAACTGGTTTATAACTGCAGAAAGTATATAAATTACGTATGAAGACCTTCCAGCTAAAAGTAATAGTTCATATAGTTTCCCAGTGTGGGGGTCCACTGAAAATACTGCTATGATATACATTAGTAGACTCTTAAGCATTAGCAGAAAAGCTTCTAGAATGTATAGTTTATTGATGCCTATTTCTGTTGCTAAACCAAAATATTTATAGCAATATGTAATGAGCGGATTATAACTCATAAAATATGCAGTCATAAAAAAGAGAAATAGTGGGATTATTAGCACCATTCAGCAGTAGAGAGGCTGTTTCTTAGTGGTTTCCTCTTTCTCATTATTACTGCAGCTGTGAATTATAGTATTACATTTCAGTGGATTAATTAGAAAAAATTGTCCAGAAAAAAAATAATAATTAAAAAAAAGGAAATGTGTTGTGTTTTGGGGGTGGTTTGTTGTTGTTGTTGTGTGGTTTTTTGGTTGTTGTTTGTTTGTTTGTTTGTTTGTTTTATCCTTCCCTAGTAACTATGATTGCAGTTCTGACCAAGACATGCAGAATTTACTCTGGAATTTTGACTCTAAAACATAACAGCTATGGTAATATATTGAAAAGAAATTTATACATAAACTGATTTTGTAACCATTAATTTTGTAGAACTAAATTCTTGTTTACTTATGCCTACATATAATATTACATATGAGCACTTGCTGAAGTCAGCTGATACTGTGAGTAGACTATTTGCATGAGTAAGCATTTTGAGTCAACTCTTGATGAAAGAGGCACACTTGGTCAAGTGAAAGTGCATGACACACCATTCTCACTATTATTTTATTTCTGTCTCCATTATTGAGTTTGAAATCTATTTCTTTTAGGATCTTTAGAAATCATCAACAACTCCAGAACAACTTGTGTTTCCCCACAATCACTGGAAAAAAAGCAGCCAACAACAAAATAAATAAACAAACAAACCTCAGTAGATAGCAGTGGCAAACCCAAAGTGCTTTCACATAGAGGAATGATTCATTCATTAGTAATTCTAATTAATATCAGTTGTAAAAAGACCAAGACTGTAATCATGCTTTATGAAAAGGTTATAAAGGTACAAAGTGAAACTAAACACAGAGATAAAGCAGTTATTTTCTGGAAAGCCTCTTGAGTGTCTGAGGAGGTTATATTCTCTTCTCCAAAGTTGCCCATGCAGATTTTCAGGGATGCAAAGGCTAGTAAATTGTTAAATGTTAATTTACTTTCAATGAGTCACTTTTATTTATTTATTGGTATTTTAAAATCTTGCTTTTATTATTCTAGAGGTTGCTGATATTGAAGGGATTTATGGTCATGAGAGCCCCAGTCATTCTTCCCAAATATATTATAGTTTGAGTTATATGAATTGAAACAATAGCCTATACCTGCATATAACAGGTAATAAAGGAATGAGAATATTAACAAAAATGAGAGTATGTAAACTAATAGAAGTATACAGCTTTTTATGAATAAGTGAATCTAGTACCAGTTATTGTAGACTGCTGTATGGTGAACCCGGATTAGCTGACTTTTGTGGACATTAAAGCAGAAGTGCTTTGTGAATTATATGGCCTTCAAATGTTTAAATATTTGGGAAAGGGCTACATGCTAAGTGAGCAATTAGGAGAAATGGCAACTGGTTTTTAGGAAAAATGAAGAACAGGAGGCCCATGCTTTGTTTCCTTGTGGAGTACAGTAATAGGGCTGATAGGAGAGACTATGGTCCACAGAAGGAGGGAATAAATTCTAGTGAAGGCAGAAGTGGGCGATGACCTGGCCAGAGATGAAGGACCTATGTAGCTGTATGTCTTACTGGTTAAGTGATTGATTAATACATCTGGTTTAGTCTGTCTCTATTTGTGTCGAGTTATGGTTTTGAAAACTTTAGTGTTCCTGGTGCTTTGGAGCTGGCTTCAAATCCTGGTGTACTCCAGACTTACCTGAATGAGGCACAGGAAACTTAAAGCTAGTATTTTAAAGTATGCAATCTGTGTGTATCAGATTATTTTATGTATATTTATTTTCAGGCCACGTGCTTTTGTACTTGGCTTAAAGTTGAAATCAAAGCATAAGTGGCCAACACACTGTTCTAAAATAGCTTGGTTTGGCACATAACTCAGTGTAGACCTCCTTCCACTGCTAAAATGCAGGTGCTCTTTTATATGTTATGGTCCTAATAGTTCTTTAGTAAGCCAAGCAGAAGGAAGGGGGCTGAAATACAAGTTGTTCTAGAACTTCCTCAACAGAGTTTCTGTGCTGACCTGCTGAAGTCGAAATTTTTCTCGAGAATTTACAGGTTTTGTTAACACCTAAAGTGATGATTGTTCAAATAGAGGGTGCTGCTTCTGGTTGGTGCTAATGAAGGAACAGATGCTTGTCTTGTCCAACAGTAATAGAGACAGTTAGGCAGTCACCCAACATACAGCAGACAAAAGCTCAAGTTTTCCTTCAGTCTTGCTCAGATAAATAATCCAAGTTCTCCCACATACCTCATGCACATTCTCATTGCCAGACTAATGGCATTTTAGGCTGTTTTCAGAGTTTACTATTTTATCTTATCAACTTTTAATTTGAGCTGGGTCTGACAGTGTCTTCACTGAACATGGATATTTCTCCTCTGGCTTTCTCTGCACCCACTAATTCATGTTTTTGTTCTTATCTGACATCTTGAAAACCTGAGCTATTTTATAATCTAGGAAGTTAAATGTTTTATTGCAGTTTTAAATTTGTATGGACTAGCATTTGAAACTGAGATTTATGATGGCAGTGCTAAGAGACTTCTAACTATTAACATGCAAACAGCCAATGCTCAGACACTGAAAATATCTTGATTCTGTCAGTGTTGATCTTCCTGTGGTGTGGTTTTTGGGTGTGGGAGATTGTATGTGCATGCCTGTAAACTAATAAGGGGTTAGGTAGGTGCAGAGCAGCTGTGGTAGCAGCATGTATCTTTATTTATTGATAAGAAACCTCAGGAGGAAATGGTGTGGAATAGAAAAATCAGCTCAACTGAAGTTAATGTAGAATTGCAAGAGATAGTATGTTTTGTGATATATGCAGTGGTGAGACCCAACAGGATCTGATTCACCTCTGCCTCTGCAAGGTCACTGGCTTGGACAGATTTAGTAGGAATTCCGTGATTCCCAGGCACATAGCCTTGTCCAAATGTAAGTTGTGGTGTCAGTTTTGATTTAGATTGCAGATTTACACTCCTCATTGAGTGCAAACCGGTAGGGATTTGGCCAGAGTGGAGCTGTGTTCAATCTTCACGTGTAGTCTGTGTTTGATGTATCGGCTACATCTGCATTAGCAAGTAATGCAGCTCAAGAAAGGCAGATTTATAGAGAGGAATGGTTGGTGCAGGGGACCTAAACGAACACTGCACCTTTTTCAGCAGGTTTTTCTTAAGGCTAACATTAGTCTGGTTCAGTAAACTGAATGGCCATCGGTGACACTCCTGGAGTCCAGTTTAGCTTTGTTCCAAAGATAACCAGTTCATGAATGCTTAGACAACATGCTTGGGTTCACATCTTGGGCAAAGTGGGAACAAAAGGGAGATTTGCTTGATGAGTTCTGGTGGCTGCTTAGCTGTCAGCCACCTCTAGTGAGGTGGATATTCCTCTCCAGACAGGCAGGGCACTTGCCTTTCAGAAGTGACATCCTACAGATGTCTAGGGCAGAAACTAATTTTGACAATGAATAACCCAAAGAATAGAGGATTAAGGCCTTTCCTGGTTCTGGCATATGGATGGAGGACGAAATTCTCCTTTATTGGCATGACTGTTAACTCCAGCTGGAAATTCAGCTCTATTCTGTTGTTTAATATTGCTTCTACTAAAGGAAGGGTAAATCTTCAAAATGCTGGTATCAGCATAAGGCAAATGCTAGAGTGTAATTATTTTTATGACCAGTGGCAGCTTACTTTATGACATATTTTGTGTTAAGATTTTTGACAGGTGGTCAAAATGAGGCTATAGTTAACATATGTCTTGCTATATTTTGCAGGTACTGAGGTAATGTGTGTGTTTTAAACTCCTACAAAGATCAAGTGACATTAATGCTTCACAAGTTTCAGATGCTGGATTAAATTCAAACTTTTTTTCAGGCAAAACTTATTCCTACAAGTACAGAAGACCAGCGGTAGTTATTACACATTCTATCTAAGACAACATTGCAAAATTTTCTAGAATTTACAGTTGTATTTCTACACTTTGGTACAGCACAGAGAGAGAGCATAAGGTGTCCAATAAGGCTTTTTCTGAACAAGTCATCATTGTTGATAGCAAATGTGACAGGATGTGGCAAAAATGAAAATCAGCTGTAACAAAAAAGGAGTAAGAAGGGCTACAATAACTGAAATGTACTAATGAAACTCTCTGTAGTTTGTTCATATTATGAGCAGTCAAGAATCATACATTATTCAAAAGTGCAATTGCTAACAGTAGTCTCACATAAGATCATTTAAATTTCTTTCTCTGGACATGAGAAATTGATCTTTGAAGTGATCCCTGATGAGGTTCTTTTTGGTCCTGTCAGTATCTTGGGAGGAAAGCGTTCCATTTTCCCTCTTCCATCAGTGAATATTTATGAGATGTAGAATGGCAATAACTTTAATTATGTATGGAGTGGGAAATATATGCCGTCCTGAGCAAGACACTTCATTGTAAAATCTACCTTAAACTCTGACAGGTAGTATGCTTATCCACTCATTTAAAAACTAAGTTTTTGTTGCCTATTTTGTGTATGCTTGTGTGGACAAACAGGTGTATATTTGTGTGTATGTGTATTTTTAAATTTTATTTTTTAAATTCTCACTGATTTTAATAGTGGTGACTATGTACCTATTCCTTTTGTTATAATGCCAAGAAAGAGGCTTACAGTAGTTCTCAGTCTAAACAGCTAAGGGGCAATAAATGTGGGAGAAAGAGAGTACCATCATTCTTCTTTTCATGTGAATAATCAGATTTTGCTCAGTATTGCGCAAAAGATACACAGCAAAACTGTGAAGCAAACTTACCTGTTCTCATCTTTAAAGTCAAGCCCTGTCCAGAAGACTAAGCTTCTTCTTAGAGAAAATACTTAGAGAAGCTCTGCCCCTAGCTGAGTTTATGTTCACAATTGTTTCATCCATGGTCTCCTCTAAATGGTAGACATTATTCCCCTCCATCTGTTTCTACTCGTACAATATGATTTTAAAAAGTCTGAGTTTCCCAACACAAACAGATACCTCAGCCTATGGAACTTCAAAGATACGCATACACTTGCTTTCGTATTACATTGTTACAGAAATGTTTGATAGAATTTTTTCATATGAATGGAGTGCTATGTGCCAATGACAGATTTTGAGCAATGAGCAGCTGGCAAGTTAAGTGAATTGTAGGATTAGAGCCAGACTGTATTAGAAGCATTCAATAAGGAGAAGATTTGGTGAAGAAAACTTGAACAAGTACTTGAAGTATGTAATTTGATCTGAATTTCTTAGAAGTACAGTACTAAAAAATACTTTGAAATGAGCAACTGACTTGTATTAAATAACAAATCTTGCAGATTTGTTTTAGAGAAGAAAAAATAATCAAGTTGGGGATATTTTTTTTTAATGCACAAGTTCAGTAGAAATCTTTCACATATTGTTGCTCAGTACGTCAGTGTACTCTGGGTGTTGAAAAGCTAGTGGGGGCTTTTCAGACATGTGCAGCAGATGTACAGCATGTGGGCAAAAATTGAATCCACAATGAGTCAACAAGCACAACCTCCTTTTGTCTACAGACAAAATGTACACATCTAAAAAGTACGGTGGAAAGCAGCTGTGCTGAACAAAATGCTGTCATTTAATGATGTATTACATACAAGCCACAAAATATTAGCACCATGTATCCTTCTGTGGTTATCAGAACAGAAACCAGATGAGCTGATTTATTTTTAAAAGGAAATAAGTTAGAAAACCCAGGAAATGTAGGGGAGTGTGTGCTCTGTGGGCAGGCAGTATACTCAGGAGGTGGGGTTTTATTTATTTCTTCCATGGGCTTGCTGTAAGATGTCTGGTACACGATATCTCTTGCTCTTTTTATCTTTGAACTTCCATGTTTTTGCACTATTCATTACAGCAGCATGCAAGTGTCTGTAAACATTCACAATATAAGCTAGAGCACGCTCCATGGCTGAGAAGATTTCCTTCCCAGCCTTGCCACAGGACATGTGGCAGAGATGGGTGTAGGACCTTCCTCAGGCCATCCCATAAAAGAACGCTACCTCCAAAACTCTGTTGCTGTTTCAATACATTGTTGTTACTAAACAGTGATTTTAAAAACTCATAGAAGCTAGTATAGTCATAATTCTTTAGAAAGCTGGTGGATCTGTGATATCACTCCCAGGAATCAGGGAGAATGGGAGACAAAGTCTGGAGGAAGCAGGGCTCTCACAAAGCACTGAAGCCTATTATTCAGAACAACTAATTTAAGAAAAGTTAACATTGTGATAAGCATTTCTCATCCAACCCCATCTGTGGTCTCCTGAGCAGAGCACATGCATAGACAAAAGCTTAGGACAACTGGGGAGTGTACCTCCTCTTCAGCCTCTCTGCCTCTTGGCTGACATCCTCTGAATAAAGCATTCACTCAGAGTCACGTCTGCAGACCTTGAGGAATTGGGAGAATTTAGGCAAAAAATGTGTGCTGATGCAGCACTGTAGTTTAGCATTTTTTTCTGTGGGATATGGAAATCCGAAGTCAAAACACTTCCATAAAATGGTAATAAACAAAGACACTTCATTGTATTGTTATAGTCTCAGTTGTCCATCAGTTACTACATGCACTTTTTTTTTCTGTTCTATGTAATTTAAATGTTTAGCAAATTGAATCGTGTTTCTGGGGATTGTTATAGTCTGTTTTGATGTATTTTTGGGAGCTCTTGGCAGATGTGGTAAAAACCACAATTTAGCTCACATCTGCAGCAGGGAAAAGAAACCAGGCTACTTTTCTAGGTTTTTTTGGTGTTGGCTGGTTTTTTGCTTTGTTTTGTTTTTTCATGAAACACAGCACACTACTGGAAGATAAAGTGATCTGACACTGCTTGCAAACTGAAATACCATGTGACAGTAGTTCAGAGCAGGCAAGAATTCCTGTCCTCATTACTGTGCAGTGCAGTCTGTGAATTTGCAGTTTCCTGTGCAATTTGAATACTTTTAAGATAGTGAACTAAAAATGAAATTATATGCAAATTAAGGTATTTTAATAGTTACACCGAAAATGCCACGTTCAGTATTTTCAGTAATGGTTCATACTTTATGAACTTTGATGATTTAGTTGCTAACAAGGGAGTAACTTCAGATTTTCCATGCAAGAAATGTCTTTTTTATAACTAATAGTTGTAATAATATAGTTATAGTTTAATAACTAATGTGCCATTATGTGCAATTAATGCTCTGAATGCAGTGTTCCTTTTGCCTTGAAGTAAAAATTACTTTTATACTGCAAATTATATTGCCAGGGTAAAAAGAAACTGCAGGAATGCTTGGGTCAAACTTGCATGTAACCGCTATTTTTAACACATAAATATTTCTATGCGCTATGAAGTGCATGAACAGCTTAGGCAGTTACTCATTAACCTCAGATAACTGAAACCTTTGTCTGAACTGAACTACTGAGAGTCTACCTTCTAATAGAAGGTTTTATGATTTTTCTACTTTCCAGTGTAGATCCAAAGAGGAACAAGGGCTAGAAGCAGGATTTTGCACAGGATGGAGATACTGAATTTCTCTTGATTGCTAAGATGTTCAATTTCTGGCGCCTGTAGAGATCACTGCAACAGGTTACAAAATTATCTAAAGTATTGTTAGTTAAAAAGCACTGTCCAAATATCAACCAATTAGCCTCTGAAACATGTTTGCGAGAGATCCTGATGTGGACTGGATGCTACTGAGAGACACACACTGTATGTGTTTTGCTAAGGTACTTATATTGGATCTTTAAATGTAGTGTTCCAGTAACTTGCGCTCTCTATGACATTTCTTCCTGGTATTCTCTGAAGCATAGAAAGTTATACCTTAACCTTGGACTATCCCTTCTGTGTGACACCAGTTGTAAAAGATTAAGAAATTTGCCCAGCTCTTTCCGCTGAATGGGAGAATGCTGTAGAATTCAGACCAAGATGTTGCTTGTCCCCTGCTGCAAGAGCTATGCTCTCCACAGTTCAAAGATGTTCCGCTGCATCTCATGTCAGTCCTGAAATTTCTGGGCAAATTGCTCTTTTTTTATTCCAGTGTAACACAGAAAAGGACACATAAAAATGAAAGTAATTTTTTGATAAAAAAACTTGCATGAAACACTGGAGACCCTAAACTCAAAGTATCTCCTGAATAAGTGTCAGTTTTTTGTTTGGTTTTAGTCTTGCATAAACTGTATGTACCTATGTATAATGGCGCTGTTCTAAGATTTAAGTTGAATATTTGCTATTTTCCCTCTTAAAGATTAGGTGAAGATTATATAAATGCAAAGCAATAGGAATGTACAGAATAATATTACAAAGCTTGTTAGAGTACTAAATGACACACAGTTTGCATTCAGTTTTGTGCAAGCTTTCCATAAAATGGCAGAGCAGGAAATTTGTGAAAAAAAGCAAGTCTTTTAGTAAGTAAGATTGCTTCCATGGGGTTCTTTGAGCCTTTTACTCTTCTGTTTACTGAAATAAAAAGGCATTTGATCATAGAATTGAAGAAATGTGTCCTTTTCAAATATTCTAAGAATTTGGTCTGAAATTTAGTTTAACCCAATATTTCTCCCTATTATCCTGTCATTTAGCTATTTCAGTAGTATTTATTTTCACCTGAAGAATTTCAATGGGAAATTAACTTCTTCTATGTAGTAGATTTCTCTGGCATGACAATGTGATGTGTAAGAGGGTGTTTGGGTGGCAGCACAAGAGTCTGTATAGTAAATGAGACTGTAGGCTTTGAAAATCCTTATTTATTTGGTGCAATAAAGCTTGAACACAAAAGGCAGGCTTAAGTAACATTTGGGTTTCTTTAAACTGTTTCTTCTTTCAAGTATGTCTGTTGAAGCTAGTAGACATCCAAGATTAAACATGAATAACCTTGGTGTATTTGCAGATGGGAAGTACAGAATTTACTAAAAAAGCCTCTTGCTCTTTAGGATTTTGGCAAATAATAAGTGTAAAGAAAGCAATCACAAATTTCAGCTGCTTATAATTATTGTGCCTACAGGCAATGTAGCTTCTAGAAAATATATATAAAGGTTTGATGAGAAAGTCAGAACTGAACAAGTTCAATGAAAAGGTCTTAAAGATTGTTAATTCTCGCGGAATGTAATGAACCATGTCTAAGAGACCATGTGCTATTACCTAACACATTCTAGGAGAACAACATGTGCACCCATCAAACACAACTATAAATAAATGACAGCGAGAAACCTTGAGATTCTGCAGTCATAACATCCAGGATGCATTCATGTCAATAGGAAACAGCTACAACTCAGGGTGACATGTTCTTCTGGCCCACCATCATGCAGGCACATTATCACCTTATATTATATGTCAAACCTGTATCTTATACTCTAGCTCATTGATGTGTTATGCAAGAAAACCATTGAGAAATATCAGAAGAATAATAAAAATATATTGCGCAAGTTAAAAAAACCTAACAAAAAACAACCCTCTTAAGACAAATACCACTTATAGGAAAAGATATGTAAATAAGTAGAAAATCTCTTCAGGCTCTATTTAACTAGTGCATAATCACAATATTAAAGACTATGATTTAAGGATTACTAAGGCTTAAAGGATGCTGTAAGACTCATTTGACTTCACAAAGGATTATGTTTGCAAAGTTTTAGATAATAGTAATTTTATAATATAAAGAAAAAAAAGTCAAAGAAAATAAAAAAAGCTGAAACATCTTTTAAGTTGTATTGTGTAAGCATGTTATCACCCTCAGACATTCTTCTAATGCACAAAGCTGTCCCATATGCCTGAGAAGAGGACATCTCCTCCCTCCATTCTGGGAAAGCCCATTACTGATTTAGAGCCCTTTTTCGGTTGGTTAGCTGTTTTTTTTTTTATTTTCTTCAGCTACCAGCAAGCGAGACATCTTCAAAATGTTACAGTAACTCAGTAGTTCTCAACTCTTACAGTAGATCCTGGAGACCAGAAACTTGAAGTGCTTAGTTTAGTTTCCATGAGGTGATCATTCACTTTCTTTTTTTTTTTTTTTTTTTTTCCCCTGAGGTCTATATAAATCATTTATGAAGGCAACATGGATAGTTAGTGGAAAGAGAGAGAGCTGGTTTTGGTTCCCTTTCCCTTCTCCTGCAGAAATTGCTGATGAGTACATAAGGATAAGACTTGTAGTCTTTTAGTGTATTTTCGTATTACCTGAACTGATGTGGAAATGGAAAGGAGAAAAGTTACATGCTCTAACAGGGACCACTTTGAGGAAAGGAGTAAGGGAGCATCATTTGATCATTTAAACCTTCTAGTCCTTATACTCTGAAATGTTCTGTTCCTCGCAAGGAAAGATTTTTGGCATGCATTTGAATATGAAGACCCAGAAGAGTGTGATGGGACCAAGAACTTCTCTTCTGTCCCATCAGATAAGCACAATAACTTGATCTTGTTCTCCTACAATTGCTTTTAAAGAAGCACTCCAAGCAGGAGAGGCTTTTGCAAGCACAAGCAGGAGATCCACTGCCTGGGGAGGGGGCTAGCAGAGCACAACAGATTCCTTATGACTTCTGCAGTTCCTTTACTTCTGAGAAGCTGCAGATTAAGAGATTGCACTTCTGTAACAAGCAGACTTTTCTTGGCTAAGCATCTGCTAGTAACTCAGTATATCTGACTCTTCAAACATTCTAGCCTGGAAGATCACTTATTGGCACTAAGCTCTGACTTGCGTAGCCTTGGTATTAGACACTGCAGTTGTAGGCACATTGGTGAATCAGTTAGTTAGCCAAAGAGCATCTTTAATCCAATAAAGTAGTATTGTTCCTCTAGATTGGTCTATCTTTTTCACTTTAAGACATACTGTTAAGAACAAGTCTTGACAACTGCTGCAACTCCGTTCAGAGTAAAGCTTATTAGTTTAGCCATAGCTCAACTTATAAGTCCATGTAAATATGATTTTAAAAAGGAAATGCTGACACTACTGTGACAGCATCAGTTTGTTACCATATTTTTAGGTTGAAGCATTTGAGTTTGTTTTTTCTGATATTTAGGTTAAACTGCTAAGCTCCAGACTTAGTTTGTTTGGTTTTTTTTCTTTTTTCAAAAGGTATTTTTGAGTATTGCAGAATAGATAGTCCACTAAATATTGATCTCTCTGCAAACTAGCTTCAGCAAAGCTGAAAAATAGTGAATTACATCAGAGTCTGAAGGTAATACAAGCATTCCTTAAAATATGTATTTTTGAGTAGTTGCCTACTAGTAAGTTTCTCTTCAATAGTTTCTTAAATAAATCTTGAGTAAAGAAAGACTTATTTTTAATACACTTTAAAAGAAAATAAGCAACAATAATAGCAGGAAAATCAAGCACAAGATGGCCTCCTGGC
Organism: Coracias cyanogaster; assembly: GCA_033124195.1. Classification (NCBI taxonomy): domain Eukaryota; kingdom Metazoa; phylum Chordata; class Aves; order Coraciiformes; family Coraciidae; genus Coracias; species Coracias cyanogaster. Next base: position 37,252 of record JAVSBS010005450.1, read on the forward strand.
AAGGAAAAATTCTGATTTTTCTGATTTCTGTTACAGTTGTCAGTAACATTGACAGCTGCTAAATGTAAACCCTGGTAGTATAATAAATGTTTTCATATGAGAAGCAGATGCTCTTAAGAAATATTCAATCCCGTAGCAATAATTCTAATGATAGAAGTAATAGAAGTTTCAATCACCACTTTTATTTTATATTCCTGTAAATACCTCTTTAGGGGATCACTTTTCAGCTGGAAATTGTAACTTCAAAAATTTTGCATAATTTAGAGTAAGCTCTATGATATTTTGGAGTAAAGCATTATATAAACAGAGTAAAATCTTTATTTACTGTCTTTTGTATTTCACTGAGGACTTCCTCTTTACAGTTAGAGGATGAGGATAAAGTCCTTCCTGATTCAAAATTAATGGCAAAATGCCCACTATCTTCAGCAGTGCCAGGATTTCATGCTTAGTCAAGTAGATAAGGTTCACACGGAGCTCTATGTTTGGATATCATGGCTCTTCATAGACACCTTGGTGGTGGTGGTGGCATTTACCTTCACGGGTTACTAACTTTGGCTATGTTTACGTAGGTGAAGCGGAGCATGCAAAAGCGGGGGTAATCCATTCTGCCTTACATCTCATTAGGCACAAATGCTGTTTTCAGTGATGTAAGGAGTGCATTTAGTTCCTCATCTGTACTTGGAAAACATGCTTTGTCCGACTTAAGAACAAGGCATGTTTGAGTATTCACTGGCCTTTCTTACTGTAAGTGATTAATAGGACCAAATCTTCTCCAAAATCCTTTCTCCACCTCTGGCTTGGATTCTTCCCAAGTGTTTTTCAGTATGTTTGCACCACTGAAGTGACTAGTATTATTAACCCTATGGTCTGCTCTGAGTGCGTGTCATCAAATTTTGTATGTGCAAGCACTGGTTCCATCAAAATCAAAGAACACCTTTGCCTGATCACCCCAACCCCTCTGAAGACTGGGATATGGAGTGGGATCTTGCTGCTCTGAGACCCAGCATCAGGAGGAGCAGGCTGAGCAGGCTGTGCTGCTGTGAATTCAAGCTGCTCCTGGCTCAGAAGCAGCCGTGTAGGTTGTCTTTCTAAAGTTATTGCTTTGGAAGGTGATTCTGTATACAGTTTTAAGTTATGCAGTGTAATATAACATATAAAATTCCTTCTGTCAGTTTATCAGCACATCTGATGGACAAACTCCAATGATGGCAGCACACGGCTACCACACTCAATAGTGGTTGCCATATGATTGCAGTGCATTCTTTTCTTATGGCCTTGGAGTTATGCCCTTTATGCCCTTTCAGAGCTATGCATCACTGAAAATGGTGTTTTGAGCCTCAGTTTGCCTGTAGATAATGTGTGCTTTGTCTTCATTGTACTAGAAGTTGCTATTGTTGCTGGCATCCCATATGTTTGCTATGAGGAAGTACACTGATAGTTTGTGAATGGTATATGAAGTCTCTGCTAGAAATCTCTGGGGGGTCTCTGTATAGAGACCATACAGCATTATCTGATAGGTAGTTACTCTGTGTGTTGGATTTCCTTTTACATTAAAGGTTGCTTTGATATTTTGGAGCTAACTTGTTTTTCATCTGTACAGAAACTTTCATAGAAAACAACCTAATATAAAAACATATTTTTTACCATATCCTTGCTTGGGTGTCTGTTACAATGTTCCTGTTGTCTTCCCTTTTCCTTGCTTTCATACTCTCTGGGAGTTGGATGCCGTTAGGAGTTGTCAGCCAGGTGAACAGCTGGAAAATATGGCAGCTGACTCTGTGCGTGCATGCTTCCAGGACTCAGCCATCGTATGTGTTACATGCTTGCATCATATCCAATCTTTATCTCCTTACCATTCTACTAGCTCTTTAAATGACAGTTTTCTTGCCTACAGTGTGCCATAAACACAGATGTAAATGCCAGAGGAGATGAAAAGAAAGGGAAAAGCAACCTTAGTACAAGGAGGAGGAGGCCAGGTCTTTTCTTGGTTGTCCAGGGAATTCATTCTAGGCTCTTTGGCAGCACTGTATTTTGCTGATTGTACTTTGTGTGGTCATTTTCACTAGTGAAGAGTGATATCTAGGAGTATAAAACAGTACTAGAGCAGAGCTGTTAGGTCATCACCATCATATGCATGTGACTATACCAAGTGCAGACCAGTAGAGAGCTCAGTCCTCTGTGTATTATGTTGGTATATATATTTATTCTGCTGACTACAAGATTGAAGCAGAGATTCTCAATGGGATAATGAATAGTCTAAAACAATATCTAAGATCCTATGACATCATAGCCTTGCCCTTCCAGTATTTCTAGACAGCAGAGGTGTCTTGGGTGCTAGGTGGGAGTTGACTTACACTCTAATAAGGAGCTGTGAACTGGAGAAATCAACAGTAGATGGTGGATAATCCATTTAATTCCTTGTCTACTAGCTGTTCTGCATCCATTCACACCCCCTCTTCTCTGAGGTGAATACAGAGTACAGTTTTCAGTCCTGCTCTGAGGTGGGCAGAGTTGTACCCTACAAACATCCTTGTGCACCGCAGTGTCATAATCCCATGGTATTTTGGCCCTCTAGTAGGATTTTGTCCCCACAGCTACCTCCACAAAGACCTGAGCAGCTGCCTACCTCTTCACAGGGTACTGCTAACCCAGCAATAGTTTCTTTTGATCAAAAGAGTGAGGATCTGTGTATTCAGCCATGGAGCAGAAACATGGGTAATGAATTGACCTGACTTCCATCTCACTGCTGTGGAGCATGTTTAGTTCCAAAATGTGTCTGTTTTCTCTCATTTGATATTTGCCACCTTGACTCTTGTTGCTCTGAACCAAAATCAATTCAAAGATGAAGCTGAGAACACATTAACAGAAAACCAGGTATTAAAGGTTACTCTGAGACATAATACTGTGAGTCTACTTTGGGATGACCAGTTTTTGCTGTTGGCAAGATCACAAGAACTGAAAATGTCATTAATAAATGTGCTGAGTACACTGGAGAAAGTTGCATTTTTAGCCTCTTATCAGAATTTTACAGCATTTCCTCTTTTCAGAAGAACTCCATTATCTGTTTCTTATGTAAACATTTCTTTATGAACCTAAGGCAATAGCTCAGTAGTTCTTTAAGGGATGAGGTTTTGAGTTACCTTGTACTAGTAAGTGAAAGATTCATAAAAGGGAAGTCCGAATGAGGAGGGAAAGAAACCTTAAAGTTATCCATATGGTTCTAATTAATTTATTTGCTATCCTCTTTATAAGGAAGAACATGAACAAAATACGTGCATAACTTACTCTTGATTTTTTTTTCTTTTTTTAATTTTAAAAAAGCTAGTTATCCAGCTGGCAGAGAGTTTTCAACAGATTCAGGCTACAATGTAGGAGGTTTAAAAGGATTGGTGCAGTGCTTGCTTAACAAAGAGCCTTACTTCTTCAGACTCTTGGGTGAGTTGGTGCGTTTGGTATGGAAAAAGCTGGGAGGAGAGTGGAAACCTGGAATGAGTCTTGTAATGTAAAAATTTATTTATTTTAGAAGAAAAGGCAAATTGATGAGTGAGAGGAGGAGTCATGATTCACTTTGTGGAGGGAAAAATGTAAGTAGCAACAAAATACAGGAAGAAGCATCTCTGATTTGATTTCATGGAAACTTAGCTTGAAGCAGATGTGAAGTTCACATGCTGCTCTGGATTTCAGGGAATCTTTGCCTCTCCTTATGAAAGGAATTGTTTTCAGGGTCAACTGTTTCAGTTAACAACTGTGACTTTCTAAGGAGTTTATTTAGAGTATTTCTTAAAATTCCAACTTGTGAGATCATGTGACAGATGAGATATTTACCTTTCAAAAAAAAAGTATAGACCTACTGAAGGATCTTAAATTTAAAACCATTGGAAAGCACACAAAAAGACCCCAGTTAAAGATATTTCTTTTTAAGAATTGTAAAATTATAATTAGTATTATATTCTACTTAATAGTTGTGGTATCTGCAATATTGCTATATATTTGATAAACCTAATCTAGGGAAATGTCTTTGATTTACATTGCAATAAATCAGTAGCTACCATTCAGTGACTGTTTTTGTATGATAGTAGGGAAAAATGGATAGCAGAGATGGGGAAGATATCTATTCTGGCTGAATATCCTCCCTGTGGTGCAGAGAGAGGCTCAGTTGGTTGTACCTCTGCAGAATGAACAGAAATGAAATATCTGGGACCTTCCATATATGTGTCTGTAGTGTGCAATGATGGATAAATGACATAAATGCCTGCTCAAGAAGGCAGGTGAATACCAGTGAAAACTTACATCCACAAGTGTTGAAGGAGATTGCCAGCTCCAGAAGTAAGTGCAGGTATAAGCTGGTCTTCCCAATAGGACTGGGTTGCTGGGAGCTGATTAATGATCTTTTCCTCTCTGTGCTGCCTTCGAAGGGCAAATGACCTGTGGTAATTAGAATACATGGCTCTTGGTGGACATTTTTGATAGGGATGCTTTTATTACAAATCAATAAATGAAAACCCCAGGGAAAAGAGATCAAGAGGCTGCTGCTGCTGGAGTGTTATTTATCTTCTGCAGGAAATGAATTCTACCTGTTAGCTTTCACAGGGAACACAGCACTTGTTTAATACTTGTTAACTGCTTATGTGCTTTCTTGAGCTGGAACTTTAATTTCTTTGCATAGTGGGAATAGTAACAATTATAATTTCTATCTCTTTGAGTTAATGAGGATTCACGATGGGGATTTTGTGAATGTTAGAAAAATGTTAAGCTTACATGTAGCAGACAGATTGCTATAAGATCCAGTATTTTGAAGAACAATTTAGAACAAATAACTCTTACTTGTGCATAATCTTTCTTCATATTGACAGGCAAATGTCAAACTGTATAGAAACCTCAGGAAATTTTCAGGGTTGACATAATCTTTTTTCAAGTCCTTATAAAGCAATGAGAAAAACAAGCTGGTTTTGATATATGAAATTTCTGCAGGGGGAGAAAGGAGATTGTTGTGATTTGAGCAGCTTGATAACTTCATTTGTCAGCAAAGACAGAT
>JAVSBS010005450.1:42386-66844 GCA_033124195.1 Coracias cyanogaster
GATAACTTCATTTGTCAGCAAAGACAGATGCTGAAAGTTAGAAATTTTGATGGGGATTGAACAAGGTACTTTCCAGACTGTGTGGAGCATTCCAGCAATACGTTCTCAGTATCTATAGCTTTCTTAAAACACAGGAATCTGTTTAAAGCCTTTCAGAACAGATTATGAAGATCTTAAGAACTTAAGTCATTTATAAATAATCATGTGTTTGGCTTAACATGGGCATAGAATGTGCAGAATGAAGCACTGGTGTGGCTGGTATTTTTCATGTCTGTATGAGTTTACTGACCGCCCTTCTGGAGCCAAGTGTGATTTGGTGCAGAGAAAAGGTTCAATGGTGTGGTTTGGTGCCCAAGAAGAGCTTGGGTTTACTGCTTTTTATGGTGATAGGTCCTTCGCAGCTATGTGCTCTCACATCAGCAAAAATTGCACTGATAACCATGATAGACATCACCATGGAGTTTGATGTTGGGCAAGGCCTAGCTGCTCCCATCTCTCAGCAAACTAGATCTCCTTGTGTTAAGTGGTAAATTATTCCAGCTGGTGTTGAGCTCAGAACTGAGTTAGAGCTGAGATCTGTACCTACCACCTGTTACGATGATACTGATCAGAAGTATCTGGGAGTAGTTCGTTGGTAGCACCAAGTTCCCACTGGCATTACAAGAACAGTAATGGCATGCATACCTTAAAATAAGATCATGGTATATTGTATGTCTCCCTTTCCTGTTACACTTTGAGATCTAACAACAGATCTGGATGACAAACTGAAGCTTACTAGTCCTCGAACCAATGTCTCACCTGATTTGGGAAACTGCAATTTGTTACTTGATAGTCCTTACTCTAGGAAAGGGGCCATTAGACACTGAGAGGTTCAGCACCTAAACTTAGGTATCTAATGCTATGTGTATTCTATCCTGGACTGTCATGGCTGCCCTCCAGATGCTGCTCCAGAAGGTTGAAGATGTCCCTGGATCCAACATCAAATCTGTCAGATCCAGGCAGGTGTCTCAGACATCAGTCTGTCTCAAAGGCACGTGCTTAGGCTAATGACTCAATCTTTAAGTAATAGTAATATGTGCAGCATTTCAAGGCAAAACAAAAAATATTAATGCCCAGCTAGTTTCTCCTTCATTATAGTGCAATGAAGGGGCAAGAATTTTATGCAAGGACTTTCAATTTTGTTTTAGAAACATGTTGTCTTATTGAATTAAATGTATGATCTCCTATTGACTCCTATTAAGAAAGGGTAAGATTTAGATGTCATTTATTAATGGGAAATAGCTTCTTTTATAATAAAGTATTTTTCTAGTGTGATATAAGTACTTGGCCAACTGTGTAGCTTTTCTTTACTTGATGAGATCAAAACCAGGATGACAATAATTGAGCATTTGCCCAAACTGGTATAACTTCCCATCCATGGTAGGCAAGTGAAATAAATTTCGTGTAGCAAATGAGTTTATTGTTATTTCATTGCAGACAGCCCACGTTGTTGTTCTTATCCATATACTTTGTATTGCATTAGTCTACATTAATTTTCATAATTTTTGCACTTGTGGATGGTGCTTATGACTAATTTGTAGATTGTGGTGCCACATTAACTTAAATAGACTGTATTTCAATGCTATTATGAGCATGTTGTAGTAAAATCATTTAATTACATTGACATTTAATGCTATTACAGTGGATAATTGACTCCAGATCAAAAACATAATATATAAAAGCTACCTGGAAGGTGCACAAAATCAATTGGTTCAACACTAAAGTTCTTTACTGTACCTCTTTTAAAAAGAATGCAACTTGAGGAGCCATGTTCTTGTCTCTCATGTTCATTCAGTAATCAGGTGACTTTTAAAAGTGCAACTCAGCTATGTCTTAACATTGCCTCTATTTGTCGCATCTTTTGTATGGCCATCTCAAACAGAAAAATACTTCAGTCTCAGAAAGAGATTGAGAGACACTGTCATTATTGTACAGAAAAATGATATAAAATTACTTGCCAGCAATTGGGGAGGAGTGAATTCTTATCAAATTTGGTGGGAAAGCTAGCACGGATGTAGAGCCAGAGCTTCAGCTAGGATACCTTCATGCCAGCAGAAAGGCATCTAGATCTCTGGAATCCTTGTTATGATTTTTTTTTTTCTCATTCAAAAATATTTTTTTTGTTGTATTTTTACTTTCCTTTGCATTATGACAAATGAGGTCATCACAGAGCCCATAAAATGGATTTTCACTAAGAAAACAAGTTAAGATTGAACAGATTATGTCTCGTTACTTGAAAAAAAGAGCAATCCATTTTCTAACCTAACCAAAGTGCAGGTGTGGTAAGCTTTTTTCCTGGCCCTTTTAACCTCAAGATAATGAAAGTAATGTGGTCAGATCATGAGAGGAACAGTTTATTATGCTGTTAAAAAGAACATCCAGATTAATATTGACTACTGATTGATAAATTCTTCATACTGTTTTTCTTGTTCATCAGTCTTGTGTATATGGAGGAATATTTTTGATTGACCTCTTCTAAGTACATGCTCCTGTGATAGTGTGGCTAGTTTTGTTTCTCACATTTCAGTATGAGTCTACAAGATTCTGTATGTTTTCTGATGAGGTGATATTCCTGTCATCTCAGCTTCTGAATACCGATAGCTACAGGTTTGATATCTGACGCTTTCCACATTGGAAATATGTCCTGAAATACCTTAACTCCTGTTCTGATTTTTCTGACTTTGGGCACTTGTGTGCACCCTGTATTTACTAATTTACAAACCTGCTGTTACGTACACCATTCAGATTAAATGAGACCTGGGCTGTACCTGCCCTCTTCACTGATAAGATGATTCTGGCAGCCATGGCAAAGCAAAGAAACACAGCAAAACCATTAATAGCTTTACATCTTTGTGAGGCAGTTATCTGGGGAAATCAGAAGTGTTAATAAACTGCATAACAACTGCCCATGGGCTTTAGGAATAAAGAAAGCCAAAGGGTTGGCAGCTTATGCCAACCGTCCAAGTTGGAGAGAAATACAGTTGAGATGGTAGAACATCCACAACTGTCCACCATCTTTCAGAAGGCTGAGCCTGAGGTGAAACCATTACATGTAAAGACCAGGCTACCAGCCTGGACTTGAACACATTAAGCACCTGGAGTTGAGTGGCATAGCATTGAAATCTTAAGGTACAACACATTACATTCACTCGGTATACTCATCCCATTTAGTAAACAAATCTTAGAATTTTAACTGAGTGGTTCTTGTAGATATCCCAGCCTAAATTTCCCTGTAATACCTACAAATATCAAAACAGGGCAACTTAACCAGATACAGTACTCTTACAAACTTTTCTACTTTTTTCTGCTTGGAAGAATTGGCACTGTGAACCCATTTATATCCTGTATGCGTGGGGTTTTTTTGAGACTCTCCCCATACTACAGAAACCTTAGAACACTTCTCCATGATAAAATTCAAAGACTCTTCTCTTTGAGTCATGAAAAGAGTCAACTGCAATCTTAATGGAAGTAGTTAACAGAAGTTCAATTAAGAATTGTAAGGGTTCCTGAAAGTCCGTTTATTGGCCTGTGACTGCATGATGCTTGTTTTGACGCCCCTGTATTTGTTTGCCTTTACCCTACTTAGCAATTCTTTAAATGATTAAGAATGTAATTTGGAGCCCATATCATCTCCTGACCTGCTGCTTTGCTGTTTCTACCAACCTACTCACATGATGTCAAGTCGGAGAAAAAATTTTTAAAGAGCAACTTCTGAGAGCTTCTATGAGAGAGGGAGCAGTTCTTTGTAATAGGGATCATCTATACTTGCCCTACCAAACCTTATCTACTAGAATGGGCTGAAGATTTCACCTTCTTGTCTACTTAAAATAAAATACACATATATATAAAATGATACAGTGTAAAAGCCTAGTATAATAAAAACTTTAGGGTCATCATCTATAATAAATGAGTAGGTTGGATTCCTTTTCATTTATTCTACTAATTTTTTTTTTTCTTTCCACATTTAGCCTAGATGGGTTTTACCATTATTTCTTCATTTGGTTCACTGAAGTCTGCAGTCTTTGTGTGAAGAACAGACTTCGTAACTCACTTAACTGTGTGGTTAAGGCGGGACATGCATAAAACAAATTGCTGTCCCATTTGAACTGTCATGGAATATGCTTATGGTGTGAAACAAATGATTTTGTATGACTAGAAAAAATACTTTCCTTTTTATTAATCTAAAGGGTTCATTTTTATGTATTCTACTGAAGACACTATTTTAAAAAGCCATTCTTTACCTCTTTGCTAATAGTGCTCATCCAAAGGAATGTGATTAGATTCTCATTACTTCCTAAAACAAAATGGACTTTATTTTTGGATAAAGATATTTTTATCTTAGAATAAAATCTTTGTAAGAGGACCTTTTGTAGTGTAGTAGTGCTCCCATCCCTGTTTCCAAAGCAAGTGGTGCAAGTACTTCTGATTGGTTTCCTTCTGTAGGAGAGCTCTTACCTACAAGCAACTTGCTGAATTCAGTGAACCTTTGATAAACCTGGTTCAGTGTAAACTGGATGGAAATGTCATCCGTGACTTGTATGAAGTTAAAGTTGTCTAGAATTCCAGGAAAGTACATGTTAAGAAATCAGAACTGATCTGACCTGAATACTTCATTCTTTTTAACTTATGTGTTATAGAATCATTATTCAAGACGTTCATGTTCAAAACATTTACAATTTGGAGAGAATTTTCCTGAGAGAGCAAATAATTGGCTGATAAGTCCATTGTTTCTGTAACCCCACTGAACTTTCAGCAAGTCTGAAAGGCAGAAAAATGTTCATTAATAATTATGTTGGTACAAAAGGGAACTTTATAAGAATTTTAAACGTTTTTATAAGTGGATCAATAATTAATTAGTTTTCTAGGAGGTGATCTAATGCTTATTGTTACAGCATTTGAGAAGAAAATAAGAAAATACAGGTGACAACAGGAATGACTTTAGTTCCTTAAAGTGCAAAAATACATATTTTGTATGACTAAAACAGGGCTTACTGATAAAATAAAAAAATCAGACATGCAATGCTCTCTGTTTTTATTCTTTACACAATCTTCTTTTCTGTATTGCCCCTAAATAAACTACAGTAAGGACTCTGTCTGTGCTGGAAGGCATTCTCTAAAGACAGCAAATCTTCCCAGATGGGCATCTTACTAAAATTAACTCACCCCTGTAAGACTGGGTACCAAAATGCTTGAGAGGAGGCATTGTCTGGTTTCTGCCCTCCCTCCCTCCCTCCTTCCCTCCCTCTCTCTGTTTTTCTCCTGCAGAGACATACTTTCCTGAAGTAACTGTCAGGATCTAGTTGGACTTGGCAAGTGTCAGAAATGTCAGAAAGTTTTTAAGGACTGAGAGAGTATTCTTTTTTCACCCTGTTCTGCTGTATGTAAGGACTTAATAAGATAAAAGGAGTACTGCTTTACTAAAAATGCTGTGGCATCCCATGCTGGAGCTGGGGATGGGATGGGATAGTAGGTGGGTGGGTGGGTGTGAAGCCTGAGCAAGAAGGACTCTGCTTGCTCAGGGAGCAGCTGTGGCAGTGATGTTCCAGCAGCACATCAGCCACCCATGTAAATACTTGAGGTCCTTTCTGGGCTGATACAGGTCCTGTCAGAACTGACATGAACACAATTTCATTGCTGCTGAAATGTCAGTCAGAACTAGCTTGAGCCCACCTGTCTATACTGCTGGTGTACCTCCTGACAGAGTCCATGACTTGTCTCTTTGTAGCTCATGAAGGGGTTGCTAGGTCTCACCGTTTCAGTAAAAGTAAAAATTCTTTACATTTTTATATGAGTTGCCATGCAGATATTGAAATATTGATTATATTAATAAATTGTGTCAAAATAGATTTTGCATGAGCACTTCAGTCTGTGATGTTACAGACATCAGAGTAGAGTTGCTTGCACACCTTTACAGTGACTGCCACATGCACACCAAAGCTGTGACCAAGAACCTGTTTTTTTGATCTCTAAGCCAACCTTTCTCCTTCCATAGAGGAAAAATAGTACAACTAAAGAAAAGGTAAACACAAGGCCACTTCATCCCTACATGGAGCATTTTACTTCTCTCTGATCAGCATTGGCAGCTGTTCATTTTCTGCCTGAGTGAATTCAAAAGAAGTCATTTACCTCACAAGTGATGAATGCCATGTGACACTTGCTTGTCTATATCTTACTAGAGTTTACTCTCAGCCTGACAAACCACATCTATTTCTTTCTGGATTTGCTAGTAATATTTCATTAGCTAATTATTTGTCATGTTTCTGAATTGGGTCAGAAAGTCAATCATCTAATAAAGACAGCAACTTTGTTGTGCCACACTCAGATGAATTCATGAGGGAAAGAATAACCCAAGCAATGATGTCAGTGTTACCAGAGAAGGGGTTTCAGATTCAAGCAGCAAGTACTACTAGACAGCAAGTTGCCTTCTCCAAAACAGATTAACTTTATTGCACTGCAATTTATTCACTTACTGTTTATTTCCATTTTTTGTATACTCCTCTGTCCATATGGATGCATGTTTTGCCAATGTTTTTCCTCTTGAGCCCAACGAATAGAAATTAAACACAGTAATTTTGAGAGGGAAAAATGAGGGTTACTGCTTCTCTAAAAGTTAAGTTGAATACTGGTTTTCTTGCTGTTTTTCTTTCTAAGTGCAAATTTGCAAGGCTAAATCGAACTATAGCAACATCATTTCATTTTGATTGCTGTTTTGTGTAGTGCTTGTAAGACTACGTACTATGGCTGTGAATGTTACTTACAAAGCAGTAACGAGCAGCATCTCCAGTAAATGTGTTACACAAAAGGATTAAAAATGTGCATGTTCAGTTTTGTACTTAGTAATACTCTGCTAATCTGTAATGCTTTAGAAGGTAATACATGCAAATGGTGACTATAAATACAGCCAATGTTGTGGAGCCAGCACTCTCCAATACTGCCACTGCTGTAAGGAGAAAAGTAGTATTATCAATAGCACAGAAGAGTAATAAAACTGTAAAATATCTTGGTAAATGCTTTCTTCTTCTTCATATTTGCAGATGTTTAATCCTCATATCTGAACTTGAAGTATTTTAAGCAATAAAAACAGCTGTTTGTCAAGAAAGTGGAAGAACACATTCCACAGTCACTGCATGAGAGGCAATTTTTAGTATAAATGTATATAACTTGACAGTAGATGCATGTAAAATTTATTCCAGCTGAGAGTGTTTCTGTTCTTTCCCTCTGTCAAGTGAAAAGGGTTTCATTCGGACAGAATGCATGGTGTAACACTTGAATGCAATGCTTTTTAGCGTCTGCAGGAAATTTAGGTTAAAGGTTGGATTTTGGAGAAGTTTTGAGCCAAAATTTTTGATTGTTCTGAACCGTAAACCAAATACGCATTTGTTTAAACCAGCAAGTATGTAATCAAGCATATGGCCTGGTATACTTCAGAATATATTTCTCATTGAACGGTGAAGAGCAATGCACTAATCTGATAGATGGAAGATTTTAACAGAAAGGCTCTTGCCAGGTGTTGCTCAGTTGGTTTTCAAGCATTTGTTTCATGGAAGTTGCATCCTGTTGGCAAAGTTTGCTGCTTTTAAAACAACTTCTTTTCTGGTTCCTGCTAGAAATTACTAACCTCAAGAATGAACTATTCCAGCTTTAATTCCCGTCTATATGTGTGTTGTACCAGCAGAATAATGCATTTACATAGCAAGAGGCTTGCAGGCTTTTGGAGTTATGTTAACTGGGGAGAGCACACAGGATGCTTCCTTGTTCTCCTCTCAGGCACCCATGTACTAAAACACAAGCTTCAGTTTTGGCATAGAGATTGCACTACTTTTTTTTTTCTCTGAAATGGTAGCTTGTTAAGCCTTCAATGTGGGAGAAGCTAACATTTGAAAGACTTTTTCTTTTTTTTTTTTTTTAAAAAAAGGACGACATTTAGAGGTATATAAAAAAAAAAAAAAAGCCAGTGTGAACATGATGATGAGGACTCAAAAGGGGCATTAGTTACAAAGGGAATAACTTGGTAGACGAGGCTCATAAGTTACAGATTTTTGTGATGTGTGACACCATTAACAACGTTTAAAGGACGTTAACAGGTGAAGTAGGGTTTCAGTTAGTTTTTCAGGGTATTTTCTCCTTTTGTGAAACTATCTGATGGTAGAAGTGAGCAAAGTGATGTTTTTTTAGCATGTAGGTGTTTGCAGGAGATGCAAACCTGTGAGCTGTACTATCAATCTTGCTCCTGTTGTCAATGTGACTATTTTGAAAGTAAGAACCAAGCATTGTTGCATGCTTTAAATGATGCTTTCTCAGATATTTAGGTCTGGAAAGTATTGGGAAGATTTTGGGATTGGATGGGGGAACAGCTTTCAGATTGCTTGTTCCAGCACAAAATACCTTGCTTGGGATGGTTAGCAGACACAGCCAGTATGTCTGGGTGTAAGTCAGCTCTTTCTGGGGGATGGAAGCCATTAGAACTGAATGCAGAGGGGAAACAGTCCTGATTTATATCCTAATTATTTATTATTTTCTATTTGGGTTTTTGCTGTGTCAGGTTTTTTGTTTTGGTTTGGTTGTTTTGTTAATTTTTTTTCAACTCTTTCAGCACATCAAATAGAGAATTCTGGTAATTTGGCCCCATATTAAAGTCACACAAAGTTACAGTATGAGAGTATACCTGAAAAGCTCATTATTCTCACTGTACATGTCACTGCCTTTAACTGTGTATCTTTTCTCTGGTCATTTGGATTTCCTTATAAATTTCTCTTTAGTTTTATGTAGTTAAGTTTATGCTGTTGGGTATATTCTATAATCTTGTTGTCCATTTCAGAGCTCAAATAATTCAAAAAGGTGTATTTGACAATATTGATCATTGAAATGACTTCCTATTAAGCTGCCTTCTTTCTAAAAGGCAACTATTAATTATGCCTTTTTTATCTCTCTTAGGTTGTTATTAATGCAGAGCTCATTATCCTCCCCTCCTTTTCCTCTGAATAAACTCTCATGAAAGGTCTTGACCAACATTAAATAAAAACAATAATAAAAAAATCAGTTCTGAGTGTAGCTACAGGCTCCCACTTGTTTACCATTTAAGAATGCTTTGAAGGAATAGCCTACAAATTGAAAGCCTTCTTTATAAAGACAATGCTCTGGTTTATTCAGTTTGTATTTAGCACTCTACTGTGTTATTCTATCTTTACATAATACTTTAGGGCTACAGGTTGCTGGCTGGAGCTACCTTGAAGACTTTTAGCATCTGTGTTGGTGTGTTGACAATTCTGGTGCTAAGCACAGCTCTGCTTCATGGCTTGGGGAGTGTTTGAACCCTCAGCTCTTTGGTAGGGCAGTGAGACTTAATTTTATTTTTGTTTTGGAAGACGGACCAACTGGGAATAGCTTGCCTTACTCCTTGAGATTAACAGCTTTTTTTCTTGGCTCTGCTCCTTTTCCTTCAGGCACTTGGCAAACTGTCTGGCTTTGGGCATTTAATTTTTCAAGCTGTTGTATAGATTTGTGTCTCTGACATTGTGCTGTAATTTCCCTCTAAGTTTGGACAATCCTCTTATAAATAAAATCATCTAAATTGTTTAACTCTTTATCATCTTGATGCCTTTCATTTCTGCTTTTATCCTTTAATAGCTAGTCTACAAAGGATGGATTTTCCTCAAGGCATTTCTTCTCCCAGCTGACACAGGCCCAGACCCCTAGGCCATACAGCAACCTTGATACTAAGCAATCACATATGTATTTTGTACTAATGAAACATTATTAATGAAATGAACAATGAAATAAACCAAGTGCTAGTATCCTGCTGCTTAGGCAGAGATGGGATCCTGATGGGATTTGGCTGCCATGAGCTTGACTCCAGATTGTTACTTACAGTTCTCTTAAATAACATGCATCTCAGAATATCATTAGTTGGTTAATAAACCAGATCCTTCTCATCCTGTAATGCACCAGAAGACATTTTCTCATCATATCATTGACTTATGCATGTTACCTTTGCCATATTTGGTGCCGTGCCAAACTTTATGGCACAGTTTTGAGCTAAATGGTGATACACAGTTGGAGTCCTGTTACAGCAGGCAAATCTGGTTCTGGCATCTGATTCTTGCTAGATTATACCTCTAAATACTCAAGTTTGCTCACATTATCAACATTATCAGTGCCTAAGACCTTCATAAAGCCTTTGAAAAAATTTTTTTTTGTTAAGCAGTTTTTATCATGACACAGTCTACACCAGAATTTGCTTATCCACATTTGACTCTTTACTTCTGTAGTGGCGGAAGACTGGTTTCAACACATTTTATGTATCTCATGGTCTTTGTGTGCATGTTCTTCAGTGATCATTCTTTATTATTCTTGAGATGTGCTCTGGCTAGCTCAATCATAGGAGCACAAGTGGAGATGCTGAAAGAGACCTTCTCACTCAAACCTGCACACACTCTGCCCTTTACAGAGAGAGATCAAGTGAGATCTTCCTCCTTTTCTGAAGATCTCTGAACTGGAGAGAGAGTAAGAATACCCTCGGCGTGCTGTGCATCAAAACAGGAGAGCAGGCAGGTTGTGAAGTGTCTTATCCCCACTATAAATAAAAGGTTTGCCAGCATGAATTCTTAGGAATTACTGGGATGAATGCTGGCTTACTGAAAAAGATTTGCCTACACTGTGTCACATCATCCTTCTCCACTTGCCCAGCATTATTTTTACTCCACAGATTTTGTCTGCCCTTTGTTTCCATTTCTGTCTCCCTTAAGAAACATCCATTTGTAATCCATTCTGTAAATATCGGGCGTGATTTTGATTTTAGAAGGTTTACTGTAGCTGTAGTGATTTCTGCTGTCTTGTTTTGATCTTGCTTTTAGTTTTAGTTATGAGATTAATAAGATACAACTTCCATTGCTAGGTATTTTATAGATATTTATGGCTGCTATAGCTATACCTTCTCTATTTAGCTCCTTTTAACCTCCTGAAAGCTTTGAAGGTTTAAAATTTAGCCATTTGAAATTCACAGCTGCTTGTCCTTGACGATTGTTGTCTATTAGTTTTTCATGCACAAGTGCATACTCCTGGCAATTGCAATACTTCTCCCACATTATCTTACCAAGAAAATGCTAGTTTCTACATGTTGCACAAGATGTAACTGAGGATGGTTTTCTGTCTTTTATGCTGCAGAATTCTTATACAGAGTCAATGTTTTTCTTTATCAGTATGTTCTTTAAATATCTGATTCTGGGAAAGATGACATAAGAGAGGTTTGATAAGGTTTATTTTCCTGTGAAGCTAATCTGTCAACAGTATGCACAAGGTTTCCTGGAAAAGTTGCTGTTTGCTAAGTCAGTGGTTTGTTTCCAGTAAGGTAAGGAATAAAGTCTCTTCAAACTGTCGCTGAATGACAGGCTTTGCTTACTGTAGGCTGTGTGATGAACAGAGGGAGGTATTTTAGGCTGTGAACGTTGGCATGGTTATGTGCAAGAAGCTTTCCTAAGAGTAGCAGAGTATTCCTTTCCCATCTGGTACACTCATGTTTTTGTGATAAAAAATGAAATGTGTGCTTTCAAAATGGGAAGCTATTTGAATTAAACTATGTCTAAATATTTGCATATGTTAAAATGCATTTTTCAGACCTTGATTGAAAATCGCATTAAGAAGTATTCATATATACAAGATAGTGGCTGAGAGTTTAACTTTGGCCATGAACTTAAAACTGACCAATTGTTGCTTTTTGTAGCTAAGTAGATTGAAAGATGAAATATTTTTTATTACTTCTTAAAATTCACTCATATACTCAGAATAGGTTCCTATACTAGCTGTTTAAATAACTGAAGCATTTGCATTTAAATAATTGGTAGCTACCTCTTGTTACAAGTTCTACAAACAGCATCTGAAAATGACAGAAAAAAATAAATGAAAGTGTAAGTTCTCTAGCAAGAAAATCCTTTGTGCCTGGCTACGCATTACTGATTTGGGGCTGTAAAACAAATAATATCTTGAAAAGATTTAATTTAGTATGTGCAAATTATCTACTAGCTCCTCTGCATTACACAGGTCTACCCTTGACTTAAAAACACGGCACCGTCCTAATCAAATCTCTGTACTAGTTCTGTTCTTGAGCTGGTCAACTGCAGACAAGGACCAAGGCAAAAGGCTTTGAAGCTGATGATGTCTGTTTAATTACCTTAAGATTCATTGCTTTCCTTCTTCTTAATTAAGCTACGGTAATAATGAGATCTGCTTGACAACTGTACTCTAAAAGTCATCAGTTTGTTACTTGCCTTTATGATAAACGGGCAGAGAGAGGATAATTAGTTTAAGTTCTTTTGCTAATTCTCAGGAAGGAAGGAAGATAAGGGTTATTTAGAAAGATGTTTTAGAGTCTCTCTTTTACAAAAATTGTGATAGCAATAGAGAAACTGTATAGAATGGAATTTGAAAGTTTCAACCAACCACCCAGCAAAAAAGAATATCCCCACCACCTAACAAGCCATTAATTTCCCACACTTTGGCTGTCCTTCAGACATCAGAATATTTTTACAGTCTTAGGACTTCAGCTCTTCTATGGTGTTAGCAAAGAGCCATCAAACGAGGTCTGCAGATTAGCAAACCCACAGTTTTTCAATATTTGATTTTTATTCTTAGCTTGTATGAGGATGTTGTCTTAATAGGATTATTATATGCACATGGCACTAAATGTCACGGTGGTGTTTAATATTTAGATTAATGACTGAAGAAAGTCAGGGAGCCAAATCAAACAATTTCCTTTCAAAGTGTTACTGTGACATCAATATTAAAATCCAGCTTGTGCCACATAACAAGGAGGTGATTCCTATGGGAGCTTCCTGATAGCCAGGCACTCTGCAATACTTTTCATGATGCAAGATGGCTCTAGATTATGAACATATTTAATATACAAAGCATGCACTGATGTTAGTTTTCATACTTGTGTGTGTACTTTTGCTACAGTGAAGCAGTATTAGACTAAACAAAGTAGATTGATGGAAGGTCTATAGTAAAACCAATGTAAATACTTACTGTGATCAATGAACCTATTATTTCCTTGTGGAAGTCTCTATGAATGGCTTAAGAACAAATATGTTACTAGGTAAGAAATAACCAGAAGGATTTTAAGTCAGTGTGACTGTAAATATCTAAAGGAGTAGCAGCAATTTAGTAGACTCTAAAAGATAAACAGGATTAGAAAACTTTAAAATGTGTAAACATTCACGCTCTTTTTGCAGCCCTTGTCTATTGCATGGGTACCAGCTATTAGGCTTCAGCAAGATGAATGGGCAGGATCTTTCATATTGTGATTCATTTATTTAAATGATAATAAATATTGTATCAGCTGCCAGAGTCCTGCTTATTTCTGTATCTGATCTTGCTGAATAAATGTTTTATTAAGAAATAGGTAGTTAGAAAAAGGACCTTGTCCCTTTTTTACTCTGCTGGTTTTCAGTTCAACATTTACTTACTGTGATGTTGTCTATCAGGGAGGTTATGTATCTGTTAATGGGTTTATCCAGTCTAGAGTTTTACAAGTCCTTGCTAATTTTGTAGTCATTAAACATATTTTCTAAGGTAACTCTTCCTCGGCTAGGAAAATGGTCCATTGGACATTAGGAAATCCAAAAGCAGAGCAGAGAGAAAACCATGACTTAGATCTGAGACACAGTTGTGTAGTTCTTTTGGTTTTGCTCCAGTATTTTTCCAGGTTTGGATCACTGGTTTCTCCATGTTGGGGATCAGGCTGCATTCCTGCACTGGCTGTAGTGGCAGGCTGGAAGAAGCCTCTGCTAACACCTATTCCCTATCCTGCATTACTAATGGCAATGAAGACAGGCTGTTTCACTGCTGGTGTTGACTTTCATGAGTAATTATGTTGATTGTGATTTGGCCTCAGGTAAATAGACGTTTGTATTAATATGTTCTGAAGATACATCAATAGACATTCATTAGTATAGAAAAAAATCTGAAATAACTTATGCGGAGCAAATGTCTTGGAGTACTTGCTTGTAATGTCCACCCAAATCTACCTACCCAGATTATGTGCTTGCGTACCTCTACAGTCAGTATAACTTCAGCTTCTACACCATATTTTCAATACATCAGTCACACTGAAATATCAAAAATAAAAATAAATATCATCTGGTGTGTCACTTCCCGTATTTCAAAGGTTTTCTTCTGTCTTGATCTTAGATATCTGATTTCACTAACTGTCTTTGAAAGACTATACTTTTTTGCTTCTACTGTTGTTTCAAAACCATACAAGTGACTCTGGAATCCTGCTGGGCAAAAATGGCATTTTCCCAGCAAGATACAGTATTCCTAAGGGACCCACACAGGATACATGCTCTTTCATCTCTCTCTTAAGAAATTTAGACCTATAATTTATAGAGCTAGTTTGGGGGTTTGTTTTTCCTATTTTTACCTTTTTCTTTTCTCACAATATATTTCCTGTTCTGAGAGAACAGTACATTGTCTCAATTCTTTCTGCTTCAACAGAGCAAGCCTGTCTCTTCAAGGACAGATCATTAATTCTTCGTGTATCCTGTTAAATTTTGCATGCCAATATTATCAAACTCTCCAACAGAGATGTTTTGGAATCCTTTTCTCAACAACTTCTGTAGCCCTCAGGAATCATTTTCTTCTATATGATTCATTTGTTGTTTCTGGGTTGTGGTTATTTTTGTTGTGGTGGTGGTTTTGTCTTCTTCTACTGCAGTATGTATTTTAATCAGTCTTGTTTCCTCTAGAGATTCATAGCTTCTATTCCTCCCCAGGTTTAGATACATAGAAACCTTCAACAAATATTTGCTTCCTAGAGCAGACTGTTTCCTATATGCACATAGTATTTCATAGCTGTAAGTCACCCAAGCCATAACCCTGTGAGTGATTTCCCGGATATAGCTACCAAACAAAAATGTCCTTAATGGTGAAGGCATATGACTCTTCAAACCAGATGGTTATGAGGAGGTGAAGGAGTTAACCAGTTTAATAGCTTGAGCCATGAGGTCATGCTGCAGAGCTGACTGCCTGATGTCACCCTTTTTTTTCCTGATAACTTTTGGAGAGAAGCATGCACGATAGACTAGAGAATAATCAAAGACGGAGATTGAAGCAGCTGTTCCCAGAAAGTTCTGCACTGTATTCCTCATATTCTACTTTTAATTTCTTCCCTATGTGCAGAGCTGGGAATGAGAACTGTTGTTTAAATGTTTCATATGTGCTTTTGTTCACAGTTCCATTACTGAAAGAACTTTTAGATTTGTGATTTTCGGTGTTTGAATTTCCAGGGAATCTCAACACCTACAGTTCTCACTGCCTCCAATTTGGCAGTTGAAAGCACTTGAACTTTAACAAACCAATTGTTTAGGCCTTCTATATTTTCCCTATTCTCTTTATTCTGCATTTATTTTACTTAAAATAGTGAAGAGTAGTGAATATATTTTTCCTGAACAATTTAGCATTTTTGAGAGGTTTTATTATACTTGCTCAAATTCTTCCTTCTGTAAAAAGCAGACAGAAAAGATAATGCTATTTAAATTATTTTATGTCATGTTCAGAGATGCTTAGATTTCAGATTACTCTCATGCACAAAGGGGAATTTATCAAGACACAGAAGACAAATTAGTTTCATTTTGCTTTGCTATGAGTAGTGTGAACATGTACTCAGTGTATCTTTTCTTGGTTTTCCAAGAGGTCAGTGTTGGAAGTGTGTGCTCATTTCTGATGCTAACTCCATCATCCCATGGATCTTACAGAAACTGATGCTTCTATAAAGTTCTAGTTCCTATAGATATGTGCCTTTATGAGAATCTCAGTTGTTGTTTAAAGGTGGGTGAGTGTATATTACTGTCTCTTTGTCGGAAACAAATTGGGAAACATGTCCTGTCCAAAAAACTGCAAATAAATATGCAAATATATTTTTAATCCAGTCTTGGAATTGGGGGGGAGTGGTTCATGATTTCTGAATGTTTGAGTTAGAGTGCTTATTCTGTCTTATAAACAGAGCCTAAATAGTGAAGAGTATTTGTGAATTTCTACTGTATAGAGTTAGAATTATAAGAAACGCGGTCCAAAAAAATCTTTGCTTACTGGTGTAACTTTTTATAGTAAACCACTGACTGAGGTTATGAATAAGTGATAATTGCAGCAGCACTAGAAATAACAGCAAGGATTAAAGAGAAAGCAGTGGTTCACCCAAACTTACTCTTCTCTCTGAAGAGAGACTATACATGGATCAAAACAGAAATTCTGCTGCATTCAAGGGTCTCTTCTTGGGTTGTATCACTGATGCCTTGTTCCAGTAATGTAAAATTGTGCTTTTATTCCTTCAGTCTGAATGAAAAGATGCACATTTACAGAATAACTTGAAGCTGTGGAACTGCATTCTGAATTGGATGCCAGGGCTACATGGCTGAAGTCTAAATTAGTGTTTATCTCACACACTGCCGGAATTTTACAGCCATTGTTCTTCCCTCTGTAGTTTTCTGCACCTTGATAATTCATGCTTAGATTTTAAAAATTTGATTATGGATTATATCTGTACGTAAAGCTATGGTGATTGCATATCTTGTGTGTAAATGCGTTAAAATTCTTCTCAGGATGATGTTCTGAGGGTCTTATAGACACAAATAAATCCTTATTATTGTTTCTGTAGAATAGCTGAACCAAAGAAACCACCAGATTTTATTCTGGTCTGAGTAGCTGTAATTGGCTCTAGACCTGCCATTACATGGGGAAACTCACCTTAAACTTTTACATGCTCTACACATATTAATTGTTCTTTTTTTCATTACACTTGTAAATTATTTCCTCAACCACATTATGCTAATTTTCTTTGAGTTGTAGGGAACCACATGTATTAGGTGATGTAAGTTCTAAAATTTACTTCATGGATCTGAAAATCTACGTTTCCTTTCTTGGGTGTCATCAAACTTGGGTCATTGGTGTCAGGGGAACTGCAAAGATGCCTTTTCTCAGGTTGCCCCCCACCATCTTTAAAATATCTTTATTATTTTCTCCCCCTCCCCTAGCTTCTTGTTATTGTGTTTCTTTTCAGACATCTTTTCTCTTGACAGATTATGAGCAGAGCTCCCACTTTTCTTTTTACACAGACCTCTGGTTTCATACCTCTTGGTAAACTCCCATTTCCTACATTTCTATCTCCTCTATTCTTCATCTTTTTTCTTTTAAATATGGTGCCCAGAAATATAGCTCAAGGGCTATTTCTCTAGGTTGGTATAGCAAAACATCTGTGCTTCTGTTTTTACTGCGGACTCTCTCAGCAGTGCCAACAGCTAGGCACTTAAAGATAATGAAATGAAGACTCTGAGTCTGCAGCTAATGACAAAGTTGCAGAATTTGCATATTATCATGTCCCTGCTTTTTCCCATCATTCTAGATTTTTCAAGTATTTCAAGTCCCAGTTTGGGTGACTTCTGGCCTCATGTGAAATATTCATTAACCAGTCACAAAGGTTCTGTTAAATACAACTGAGCTCTTCTGAAACTCAGTGATTTAAAAAAAAAAAAAAATCATTTTATTTTTTATTTTCTTCCCCACCCCTGAAGAATCCAAGCAGAACATTATTAATTTTACAGATAAAGGAGGCTAAACCTCCTGTTCCATCTTCCACAGGTAGGTGTCTCACAGTAGTACCACTGGAGGTGCTCAGGTTGTGCATTCACAGTTATACCTTGAGCCCAGAACCCAGCCATACTGATGGAACCCGCAGAGATGCTGCAGATACAGACCAAAGAGTCTGTTACAAGAGATCAGGACAACAGGATGAAAGATTCATATCAGATTCTCAGTGTCAGTGTAATCTCTTCAGACAGGCTGTGAATACCTTGCCCTTATTTGCCCTGCTTTGTTCTTGACAGAGAGCAAACACAGCTGGGTAAGCGGAAAATATGTTTGGAGAATGCCTGGTCCTTGTCTGCAGACCCATCCTTAATTGTTAGTTACCACAACAGTTATTTCTCAAACTAGAAACTCAGTTTGTTTTGTCTTGTTTTAAACTACAAAATTACTCAGCATTAATGATGATGTGCATGGTGTTTAACTAGAGAAAGCATTAAATTAACTTCTCTTTGTGAAACACATGTTGTATCTAACATGAAAGGCATATTTGCCTAGAGCTTAACTGGTACCAATAGAAATAACATAACTAATTAATGTCAGCTTATAAAACTGACTGTATTCTTTCCAAGGGATAGCATCAGTTCATTTGGTGGCATGTACAGTGTCTTTGCTTTTAGTCATTTGGCTTTGAATTTTTTCTATATCAGAAGTCCTGTCCAGAGTTTCTCCTTTATATTCTTCATCTGGCAGTCCCAGAAAGCATATGTTCCGTGCAAACAAACCTAAACCAGGATTAGGCAGCCATGATTAATCCTATATCTTAAAAAAAACCCAAACAATCTGTATGCTGTTGTATTTCAGTTCTCTTTGAACATGTTCACAGCTCTGAACCCAATATCTTTCTGTTCTCAATCATCAGGATAGATGTTTTTTGACAAAACTTGCAAAACCATATCTTGTGATTTGAATGCCTATGTCAGTGCTTACAGAATGCAAGCATTCAGAAAGAAGATCTTGAAAGCTTTTCAAGGCATCTTATTTTGAAATTTCACCATTTATGCAAGGGATTCTTGCCCCTTGGGATGAACCCTGTTAAATTCAATTGAGTTCTTATAAAGCAAAGAATACCCTTTCCTTTGCTCTGGGGCAAAAATGATGACATTAAAGCTTCAGCCTCTTGGCTATACAGTAAGCAAAAGCAAAATTCCAGCTGAATTCAGTGATATTATCCTACCTGATGCCTAAAACTACTATTCAGTTAGTCACTGAGTATTGCCAAATATGCAGATGGGAAGAAAAGTAGTCATGTAGCAAGAAAGGGAGAAATGAGAAAGAAGAAAGACTGTGTTCTTAAAAACGTAGAGTTTTAAGGAGAGGAAAACTGAGGGCTGTAAAGACATATAAGGCATTTACGTGTCTGCAGAGTTGGAATGGAATTTCAAGTCAGTGGAATCACATCAAATGACTTGTTCACCTAGAAGACCTGATGTAAAGCAGCTGTGAGAACTGGAATTTCCTGCTAGGACGATAGCAAATCAAGGAAAAAATCCAGAGAACATTATAAGGAAGTTTAATTCAGTTAAAAAAGATCATCCCTGCTGCTCCTGCTAAATGCTGATCAAGAACAGCATTGCCTTATCACAAGTCATAACCACAAATATACCCACGCAAAAAATCTAATCTCTGGAACAGTAGGGGTGATTTAAACCCCACCTGAGAGACCTAGCAGAAGGGACACATTAGAGCTTCACTTGCTCCACTCTTCTGCCAGTTTTATAGTTGCTGGGTATTACTAATACCCACTCTATCCATAGTATGTGTTTTGTTTGCAGTGCTGCTGTTCTCACTCAAGCCTTTGGGGATTTAAAATCTTTTTTTCCTAGAACAGTAGCACAGCTGTGTGCCCCTGCTACAATATTATTCAAGTGCTGATATGTACATCAGATGCTGTCAATGGCTGCACAAAAATCAAAGGTAACAGGTCTACAAAATTTTTCTCTAGCAAACTGTTTCATTATATACCCAAGCCTGAAACACTGGTTTCCTCTGCCTTCAGGTGATGCCTTTTTGCTTTTCACTCCCTCTTAGTCCAGCACATGTGTTCTCAGGTTGTTATTTAGCATGCAGCAAGACAAAGACAGATGACAACTTATCTCCACACTATTACAGGTTCCCCAGGAAAAGTGAGAAGCCAGTATGCTTTCAGTACATAGGGCTATTCAGGTAACAAAGGCTTTTCATGCTTGGGAAAAGGCTAGTTGAGATCCTTGGAGTCTTGTCCTTTCCCTCTTTTATCCACTTCTCCTTACAGACTGTGAGGCAGAAAGCTCAGAACGTAATTAGCTTCTAGAGAAGCCTTTCTCCATGGAAGACAGGGATGGTGTTTGCTTGCAAGCATGTTTGACTGGTTTGATTAATCAAAACAGTTTGTTTAAAATTAGACGAAAATAAAATGCATGAGAAGACAAAGTCTGGATTTGTACCAAGATCTTTCACCATCAGTCAGTTCAACCTAAGTTAATTGTTGCAGGTTTCAAAGATCAGCTTAAGTATGCAGCATGAAATTGTCCTTCTGAGAGCAATAGCTGTAACTTTAGCTGTAAGGGGAAGAGGTGGATAGGCTTTTGGCACTGGCATATGCGGAAACAAAGTTAAAAAGGTTCCTTTGGCAGGTACAGAGCTGAGGACCTCAGGAAGGACATGCAGTCCTTCTAAGACCCTGTTTTTTACATGAGCTAAAGTAGGCTTGGGGTTATATTTTGCACAACGTCAGGGAAACAAGTACCGCTGTACTTGTAGCTTTGGTGTACCTTATTGGTAGTCATAGTTCCTCTGATATTGAGGGACTTCATGTGAATAAGATCTCTCCAAAGGACTGCACTCAAAAGGAAGCTGCTGAAAAGACTTCCAGTGGCTTAAGCAATCATTTGGAAAAAACGAGGACCCAAGAGGTACAGAATTGGGTTTCAAAGTAGTATTTCAGTCCATGAAGGAGACTACCCCGCTCCCCTAACAAAATTGTTCAGTACTTTTCCACTCCATGCAGCATCATCTCCATCTTGCCTTGCTTCCCTTCTGTGGAAGCCAATTTTAAGAAACAGGAGTGGCTAATTATGTTCTGAGCTTTCTGCCTCACAGTCTGTAAGGAGAAGTGGATAAAAGAGGGAAAGGACAAGACTCCAAGGATCTCAACTAGCCTTTTCCCAAGCATGAAAAGCCTTTGTTACCTGAATAGCCCTATGTACTGAAAGCGTACTGGCTTCTCACTTTTCCTGGGGAACCTGTAACAGTGTGGAGATAAGTTGTCATCTGTCTTTGTCTTGCTGCATGCTAAATAACCAATGCAAGGTATCTATGTCATCCTTGCCCTGTACAGCTACCCAAAAAAGCAAGGCGGCACTTTAATGGCAATGTTTGATCTGCCCATGGGATCATTCTGACCTTGCTGGAACCTCTTTGAGGAGTAAAATAAAATCTTGCTGGGCTTGCACCCCCCCCATCTCTGTGTTTCCAGATGTCCTACACTAGCCCTATAAAAGTGTATAACACGATACTGCAGTGCAGTACCTCATGGTCTTGGGGCTTTCTTGTGGTTTATTGCTAATCCCACTTCATTTTCTGGGAATATTTTATGAAATGGGAGTTCCTCTGTGTGACATAGGCTGGGCAGCTTGCTTTTTTCCTCTGTGCTTTCTGAAGACTGATCTCAGGGTGTTCCCATTGCAAATTTGTCTCACAAGGTGGGGGGAGGGTGAAACCTGCACCACCTTCTCATTTCTGTGCTGGGTATTGTACTCCTCTAGTGTGGTGTTCTCCATGCAGTGCTTTTGTCTGCTTCTTAAGATGATTATTATTAGCTGTGTGACTGTTGGGGAAGAAGCAAAATTGAGAGCAGCAAAGGGAAAGGAGCTGCCAAATATTCAGGAATGTAGTGCCATTGCAAAAGTGAGCTGTTTACCTGCCAGTCATTTTTCATTTTGTCCCACAGAACTGAAAGCCTTATTTTCATTTCACTGAATATTTCAATAAAGTCACCTTTTGCCACCAGCATTTATCATCTACATTTTCCTCCTTGCATCATGTTTAAGTCTCTCTACCTTGATTTTGTTGTTTGGCATATATTTATTTATTTACTTAAAGCCTTATGCCGTTAAGCAGCCTGCCACCAGACCAATAAATGGGTAAAGAAATAACTGTGTTAAAAGAAACTGTCTGTGCTGTGATTTGTGCAGAAGCAGCTGACTCTTTCAGAAAGATTGTTACAGGGCTGCATCGCAGCTTTGAAAGTGATGGGCTTGAACCATGAATTGAGTTTCCTTGATGGAGCTGACCTCCAAGAATCTCTTCCTTTTCAACTGCAAGAATAAAAACTTTTCCTAGTTTCAAAGTTTGTCTCTTTCTTTTAGTTTTTCTTTTATTTTCCTAAACTGCTCTTGATAATGTTAGAAGGCTGAGACCTTAGACAAGTTGGTTTTTTACCATTTTACCGTTTTGCTTTTTCTTATGCTCTGATTTTGACAGATTTGCTAAGGAGATGGAACTACCCAAGCTCACTCACTCAATGAATTGCTTTACCTTTTTGGGTCTCAAGCTCTGTTCTGCTCTGTCCCTAATCTTTCTTCCCAGGAATGAAGAATATAGCAGTAAAGATGCCTTAAAAACGTGATTCTTAAATTTCATGTGTAATAAAGTATATGTAAAATTGTACTCAAGTTTTGCTGGAAAGAGCAATGACCCAAAGATACTTTGTAACTCTGATCTATGCCTTTCACAATACGGACTATAATGAGAAGTGGGAAAATAAAATTGAGGGCTACTTCATTTCCACTTGCTTCTTTCATTCCATTCATAAAGGAAAATAGCCCTCTACTTTATTTATTCAACTTTTGGGCAATTTGGAGCCAACATAAATAAATGGGAATTGCTGTAAGCAGAGCATCATTCAACCATTATGTAGCTATAAAATGAGTAGGAGCTGAGGAATTATTCAAAATGCAGGTGCAAAGAACTCGAGAGCCAGAGTAGTACTTCTATTATCCAGTCTAGCTCCCCAGTTTCCTGCAAGTGCTTTGAGCTTATTCTCAGTGGAATGATTTGACTGAAAACCAATTAGAAAAATCATATATGTGCCAGACTCCTACACAGAGGTACAAAACACTATGAACACCAAGTAACCAGGTATTGCTCTGTGATTAGACTTCTCTACGCCAAGTCTCTTGATGTTATCTAAAAGATAGTTTTGTGCTTTCACTGTCTTTAGACAGGAGTTTCTTCAAGGGACAGCACTAGCATAGCCCCTTCAGCTGAATTATTTTAACAGCAGAGTACTATAATTGTTGGTGTAATATTTGCTATATGGCTGGTCAGACAACATCACTGAGCCTTGTTCTAAGATGCTGTGAATTGTCACAGTCATTTCTGAAGGAACAAGATATCAGGGGCATATAATGAGAGCTGTTACACAGTAGAACAGGTCTTAACAGCATGTAGCCCTGTTTGAGCTCTGGCCAGCTCATGGAGCAAGACATTTATACAACAGGGTGTGAAATAAAACTTTTTATTTGAATTGAGATGCTCAAGAGCTACTGGGAAGGAGCAGAGAAAAACTGATGGTATAGTTAGCTGCAGCTGGGCAGTGGGAATAAACTTGAGGCTAGTACTAACTACCTGAAATAGTAAAAAGCTACTGGGAGGTTGGGAGCCTTTCTCTGTGAGAGCTCCTTAACATGTGATTACTTTAAAACTGTCTTTGCAACTTGTTCTTCTGCAGTGATAGGTATGGAGGATAGGTACAGTGCCTTCTTAGGCACTGGAACAGGCTGCCCAGGGAAGTGTTGAGTCACCATCTGTGGATGTGTTTAAAAGCTGTGTATATGTAGTGCTTAGGGACATGGTTTAGCAGTGGACTTTGTAGAGTAGGGTTGTGGTTGGACTGAATGATGTTAAAGGTCTTTTACAACCTAAATAATTATGTGATTCTATGGTTAGTAGATCCAGGCTTGGTCCTCAACAAGTTGAGGAATTGTCAACTGCTGTTGCCATTTCTTCTAAAAATTCTCTTACGTATTTTTTCTTTAAGTGGTTTTGTGCAACATTGAGCATGTTTAGAAAACGAGAATCTAGAAAGGACTCAGAATGCTAGGATGTTTCGTATCTGAACCCAAAATATCCTAATGTGACTACCCTTGATAGCTACCCTAGCCAAGAAAGAGATAAAAGGGACAGAAACTTTCACTGTCTAGGGAAATGTCTGTTTTAAACTGAGGTGTGCCTTGGTGGCTGGGAAAGGTTAGCTAGCATTTACTAAAATGTTTTCTTGAGTTTAGGTGCTTCAGTGCATCAACAAGTGCTAGCTGAGTGAATACTGCTTTCAGTGAAAGTAACTTTCAGCTGTACTTTTACGTGGTCTGCTTAGCCTAGATGCCCAGTCATGTGAGTGTTACCTCAAATAATGTCAAAATTAGTAGCAGAAGTGACAAAGTCACTGTTAAACTGCAACTGGTCTGAGATACCTGGAGTATTGCATTCAGTTCTGGGCTCTCCAGTTCAAGAGGAACAGAGATCTACTTGAAAGAGTCCAGCAAAGGGCTACGAGGATGATTAGGGGACTGGAACACCTGCCTTATGAGGAAAGGTTAAGAGACCTGGGGCTTTTTAGTGTGGAGAAGAGAAGACTGAGAGAGGATCTAATTAATGTATATAAATATATGAGGGCTGGGTGTCAAGAAGAAAGGGGCAATCTCTTTTAACTTGTGCCCTGCGATAGGACAACATGAGGAGGAACTTCTTTACTGTGAGGTTTACAGAGCACTGGAACAGGCTCCCCAGAGAGGTTGTGGAGTCTC
>JAVSBS010005450.1:66944-87373 GCA_033124195.1 Coracias cyanogaster
TGATGGGAGGGTGGAACCTCTGCTGGGAGGCCAGGCTGGGAGAGTTGGGCTTGTTCAGCCTGGAGAAGAGAAGGCTCTGGGGAGACCTTCTTGTGGCCTTTCAGGACTTAAAGGGGGCTGTCAGAAAGATGAGGACAGAATTTTTAGCAGGGCCTGTTGTGACAGGACAAGAAGTGATGGTTTTAAACTAAAAGAGGGGAGACTCAGACTGGACAGAAGGAAGGCATTTTTTTACAGTGAGGGCGGTGAGACCATGGCCCAGGTTTCCCAGAGAGGTAGTCGATGCCCCATCCCTGGAGCCATTGCAGATGAGGTTGGCTGGGGCTCTGAGGAACCTGCTCTAGTTGCAGATGTCCCTGCTTACTGCAGGGGGGCTGGACTAGATGACTTTGCAGGTCCCTCCCACCCCAAGCCAGTCTATGAAATTCTAGGTTAACTTTCTCCTTTTGTCCTGGTCCTGCAGATCAGGGAGCCCAGAGTCTCCCAGGAAAGCCGTTAGCTGGGGAGAAGGCTAACGCTCAGGCTGCAGGCTGAATAATAGCACCTAATTAGGAGCGAAACAATATTATTTTTAATGATAAGTCACACATCCTGTTGCGCTGTACGGAGTTGTCCTGTCACAGCACTGATGGGAGCCGTGGGGTGTGTTGGCAGCATAGCCAGCCGGGCTGCAGCTTGTTTGAGAGGGGCAAACCCCATTTCAGTGAATCAGCTGAGGGTGAAGTGCTGAAATTAAATATTAGCCTAAGGAAGATGAGCTGGTCCCTGGCAGAGGAGGGTGGGTGCAGGTACTGGGCGGGGGGAAGGCTGCCCTTACTGCCCCTGCGAAGGTCTGTGCCTGTGGGGAGGCGTTGCGGGGTGGGGGAAGTGGTTTGCTATGTGCAGAACAACCCTCAGGTGCAGGGACCTTGATGCTGTTGCAGCCTTTGGGGTGCAGGGGGAGAAGCATGGCATAAGCTCCAAAAAAATGGAAGGAAAGCAATAAAAATGTAATGCAACCAGGGGAGTGAGGTACATGTGGTGTGAGCAGGGAGAAAGTTCAGGAACAGCCTATTTGATGTAAATAAATTGTTCTTATGGGATGCATAAGAATTCAGCTGCTGGAATCTTGGTGGTACAGGATGCTGGAGAGGAGGGGGCTGGAGGAGCCCATGTGGGTGCACCCCATTCCCCAACACACCGAGCCCCATGGCTGGCAGCAGTAAGCTTTGATGATGAACAAGCCCCTACTTTTTATTGCACATAACTGTCAGATTTTCAGGAAACCTTGCAAAATGTATTTGCAAAAGAAAAAAAAAAGACACCCCCCCTCCATGTTACTAACTGTTAAATCAATACAACAAGTAATTTAGAAACAGATGGTGTATTTTTCTATGATCAAAAGCATGTCTGCACAAGGAAACACATTATTACTGCAATTTACCTTCCTCTTCCTGCCCTCCAGCCATTACTCTTTGGGGTTCGTTCCAATAAAAGAGGGAATCACTCCCAATCCAGAGCAGATTTCCTATTAATCTTATAGACCACAAACTGCCTTGACTTTACATGCGCAGCTCAGACAGATCATCCTGTGCCGTGCCTGGGCTGTGAAAGAAATGGCTTCGTTTGGAGATAGATGTTGCTTTTCTTTGATCTCTTTGCATTTGATATTGGTGATGGGGTGAGGGATTTTTTTCCCCTCATGTATTTTGTGGTGGTTTATCAGCCTCTTCAACCTTCTGGCACCATCCTTTGCCTAATGGGACCCTTTCCCCAGATGCTTTTGCAAAGGGGTCTGCAAATAAGAAAACTGCCACTTATTTCTCTGAGTGATGTGGGATGTTGAGCCTGTGGTGTGCCCTTGTGGCGAAGAAAACCAATGGTATCCTGGACCACATTAAGAAGAGCATGACCAGCAGGTCCAGGGAGGCTCTTCTCCCCCTCTATTCTGCCTTGGTGAGGCCATATCTGGAATATTGTGTCCAGTTCTGGGCTCCCCGGTTCAAGGGTGGCAGGGAGCTACTGGAGAGAGTCCAAGGGAGAGCTACAAGGACGATTAAGGAACTGGAACATCTCTCATGTGAGGAAAGACTGAGATTCCTGGGGCTGTTTAGCCTTGAGAAGAGAAGACTCAGAGGGGATCTGATCAATGTTTAAAAATATTTGAAGGGTGGATGTCAGGAAGATGGAGCAATCGGTCTGTTCAATGGTGCCCAGTGATAGGATGAGGGGAAACAGGAACAAACTGGAACACAGGAAGTTCCACCTCAATATGAGGAGAAACTTCTTTACTGTGAGGGTGATGGAGACCTGGCCCAGGCTGCCCAGAGAGGTTGTGGAGTCTCCTTCTCTGGAGACTTTCGAGACCCATCTGGATGCATTCCTGTGTAACCTGCCCTAGATTCTATGGTCCTGCTCTGGCAGGGGGATTGGCCTGGATGATCTCCAGAGGTCCCTTCCAACCCCTAACATTCTATGATTCTATGATTACCAACACCTAAGTCTTCCCCTGTGAATACCTATATAAAAAGCAGATACTATTGTTTCTTTCCTTTCCTATTTTTCCCCTTTGGGTAAACCAGAAGCCAAGAGCAAAATATATTTTGTATTTGGTGTGTGTTCCACAGCCAGTTGCTACAGTCATTGGGCTCCAAGCGAGAATGTTTTAATGGATTTATTGTATCTATTTTTCTTATCTAATATAACTGTCCATCTCTTAATGCTTTTGGTAAGCTTTCAAGGATTATATCAACTTTCATGACTGCAGTGTGGATACAAAGACTGTTCAGACTGGCTGTAAATGTACCGCTTGGAGGTCAGGAGAAATCTATCATGGGACTGTGAAGCTCCCTATAAGTTGATTTACTGAGCTGAGAAGTCACGGGTGGGATGCTCATTGAAAGCAAGCTGAGATTTCTCTGCATTGCACTGTAGTTTGTGGATGCATACCTGAGTATGGGAAGTAACTTCTGCAGGGTTTGTTCAACTTGCTTTTTCTTTATGATTTGGTCATTATTTTTTAACACCAGCATCCTAAAAAAGAGGGCTGACCTCACAGTAAAACATCTCTCATCAGAAACTGAGTTTGCAACAGGCTTTCTGTATGATAACATGTCATCTTACCATTTGCATTTGTTTACAAGCACATACACCATGTAACAATAAGAAAATAATAATTTTAAGAGGTATATTTCTGTGCCTGAGGGATACATTTTGAATGTGTAAGACATTCAACTACTTTATGGCTGAAGTCTGTGAATGTATAAATGACTAATGTATATTCATGCTGTCAGTAGCAAGTGAAAGGCTCCTACTTTCCTGACCACAAGAAATTGCATTCTGGTTTTTGTTCTCCTCCTGTTATTGTGGCTTTCCCACTCTACCCATGGGGGAAATGGCCTTAAGACCCAGTGAAGCTGAAAAGATTGCTGGAGAGGAGAATGTTCAGAAGAATGTCTCTTTGTGCTTTTTTCCCTCTCTCCTTTTTTTTTTTTTTTTTCCTTTTTCTTAGTTGTAAGATAAAGATAAAGTCTGTGATAGTGTAGCCCTACATGCACAAGGAAGCTCATGACCCTGGTTTCATACCTGAGGATTCCAGGGCTGTTGCAATTACCTTTGACTATCATTTTAATTGTGCTCCCAAGGCCGTGTAGTTCTAAAAGCTCACCTCCATTTTTTATCAGATTTGTCATGGTGCTAATAAGAGTTACATCAGAGATGATAAGCAAAAGAAGCCTGTCCACCTGTTCCTCTTTGCACATTTGGGAGCCCAAAGGTAGAATCTAAAAGGCCATTGAAACCAGTGGTTTGACCATGAGCAATTTTTCTGAGATTGGACCAATTTATGTATTGACAGTGGCTGTTAGTTAAAAATGCTTCCTTCATCTTACATTCTTACTTTAGAAAATGCTAGCAAAGGATCTGTAGTATCTAGGAAAGGAGTTGCATTGGAAGAAAAAGAGAGAAAAAATGAGGTGAGAAATTAGTTGGATTTTTGGACAATGAAGACCTTATTATCCACACTGGAACTAATGCATTCACAGTGGCAGTCATGACATGTGGGATGAGAGTGAAATAGCTTGTAATTCAAGCAGTTTGCAGGCTAAACTCTTTATGAGTGAAGATGGAGGGTAAAGAAGAATCCAGCAGGTAGGCAGCTGGTGGGTTAGATGGGAACAGTGTAATGGTGATTAAAAGTATTGGCCCTGCAACACGCTTAAAATATGGCTCAGTCTCAAAGTACTAAAATCTCCACAGGCGCCCTGAACAGTTTCAGGGATGAAGTGGCCTCAAAGACTGAGCTAAAGAGAGACGTTCATCTGAAGTGTCACATCACTTTTGCCTGCAAAAGAGGGTGGGAGTACGCTTGAGAGAGACTTAACCTGTAAGAAATATTTGATTGGGTTGAAGGCAGCAGTAAAAACAAAAGGTTGTAGTCTGAACTTCTCTTTGTATGGTACCATTGACATCAGTCAGGCTGTTGCAAGTGGAGATAATAAAGCTTTAGTTTAGGTTAGATTAAAACTTTGAAGTTCACAGGCACATTTGAAGATTTATAGGGTCACATCAAGCATCAGTTTTTAACTTGAACTGCCTCTTGACATCTGCTTCAGCAACAATAGTCACGTTGGTTAGCTTACAGGACATTTTTGTGCTGATCTTTTTTCCCTCTACAAGATTTTGTTGTTCCTAACTTCTAGATGAAGTCTGTGTTCAGATATGTTTGGGTTTGGACGGCTGGTTCAGGTTGCTTTCATGGTTTCTAAATGTCTTTGTCCTTCTTGAATCATAACTGCAAACCAGGCTTTTTTTTAGCCTCTTCTCAAAAGACACAAATCTGCAATACTGGTATATCTCTGAGGATGAGGATCCTCGAGGAATACGTGCACAGCAGAGACTGTGGTATCCAGATATCACTGGATCAAAACACCTAGACGGGAGCTCTGACACCTTCCGTTCTGCTGCACCATGCTTTTCTGTCTTTGTCTCTGAATTCTTTATAGCTTCTTCAAGAAACATCAACCGAGGCTTGTCAAGTGCTTTGTGTTGATGATATGCTGCAATACTTCTTTTTCTCTTTGGCACTTTTAAACCGGTAGCATTTAATCTCTGACAGTGATTTTTTTTTTTGTTTGCTTGCTTTAGGGTTTTGTTGTTGTTGTTGTCTTTAGTTTGGCATACGCCTTGTCCTTGGAAATTTTGTAGCGGGTTTTTTTTTTTAAAATAGAGTGCTTGTTTCTCATTACACTGTTTTATGTTTGATTCCTAAACAGTTCAAATATGCATTTTACAAGAAGAGTTAAATAGAGTGTTATAATTGACTTTGCTCAGTTTGTTGGGGGGGGGAGGGGGGGGGGAGGGAAGAGCAGAGATACCAGAAAGCAAGAACGTGCTTTTCAAGTACAATCAGTTCTGCACTTGGTTCTAGGGTCTTTTGTTGGTTAAAAGCTACCGTATCCTTTTATGTGGAAGATGCTAGGCATGAGTGTGGCTTCATGTTTGGCAATTTCTTTTCTCTAACTGCTGATTTTGATCGCCTGTTTAACAACAAACACCCTCAAGTGAAAGCTTGGTGACTGACACGCTACCTTGGTGCACATGGCTTTCAGTTATGAGAAGCAAAATAGCATGCAGAGCCCAGGTTTGCTGAGAATAATGTTCTGCACTTTTAATGTGTTTACTGAATCGCCTGCTAACTGATGAATAGAGAAAAAGTTATTGTGATTAACGTGATAAAGGTCATGTTTACTACTAGTGCCTTTTTATTTATTCCACATTCATCTTTGATTTCACTTTGTGGACTGGATTCTTTTAATCTTTGTGTTACTGCCAGGGGTACATAGGAAACACTCTGTTAGACGTACTAGAAAGATAGAGAGGTGATTGAGCGTGTAGTGGACATGTTCTGTGCTTAAAGAGAAAAAAGATCATTCTTGGGATTATCATCAAATGTATCTATTCCCCCTCATGTCTGGAGAAGAGTCTCATGGTTTTCAGAGGTATGAGAATCTTAGTGAAAACAGCTAAAAGTGAAAAATGAGAACATCTGTTTGTTTATTGCATAAGAGAATGTAATGTCTGAAAGTTAGGCAGGATTGTAATTTTCTGTACCTCTTTTCAAAGAGGCAGTAAGAGAGCATGTGCACATAACTGTCTTAGAAGATGAGCTGGTAGTGCTATAAACATTTTTCCTTAGCTAAATTATAGCTAATTTTGATGAATTATTATATTTATAGTCACTGAAATTTTATCATTCTTCAATTTTTGTCAGTCTTCCAGAAGAAGCCATTACTCTGTGAATATGGGCATGTGTCCTTCCTTACTTTGCACTTGAATTCATTTAGGCCTTCAAAAAATTTTCCTATGGAAAATAAGGTAGTTTTCCACTTTTACGTCATGAAAGGAAATTGCTAAGCCATATGAGGAACATTTTGTGCTGTACATTGCCACTGGTTCACTTTAGTGTCCACTGGCTTTTAGCAGCACTGTCCAGGGCATTTAAAGAGATTATTACTATTATTATTATTACTATTATTAAGCAACATTGATACTATTATGTTCTTTGGTATTACAGCTAAGTGGAAGAAAGGTTAATAAAATTATTTTCCCATTGGAAAATGCTATTCCATCAAACTGGTCTTAGTATATTAGATTTATTTATTTTCTCCCTGAAGATTTTAAGATTTGCAGGTTTCATGCTGCTTTAAACAATAGAGCTCTAAATTCTAAACTCTTTTGCTAAACAGAATCTCCATTCTCTGTACATCTCAGCCTCAATTATGGGCAAGGACTTCTGATTTCCTGCAGGCTCAAGGCAGGAGGCTAAAGATCATCAGCTGCACTAATGTCCACTGATGGTTAATCCATTATTAGCATTATTATTTGAATCACAGCAGTGCTTAAATGCCTTAATCAAGAATGTGATCTATGTGTGCCTCTGCACACATGTATAGATAATAGGAATTAGTTTTGATCAAATGTGTGTCTGAGCAAGCAAAAGAAGAGTAGAAGTTTGGTAGGCAAGTAGTGAGGACCATGGTGTGTGACATTAGTAAAAGGGATGTGACAAAACCCATGGTGCTGCTCTGAAAGAAATCTCACTGAGAACAAGTTGGTTTTGTTTTCTCTGTTTTCACATTGACTTTACAATGCTCCTTTAAAATTTCCCTCTTTTTCACAGTATCCTCTATTACTGTTCTTTGTTCAGCTGATTCTGATGGTGCCTCCAGTGGCTAAGGGAACCAGGACTGACTGAAAAGACTGCAAGGCAGAACTATTGCATTTCTTTTTACTGCTAATCATTTCAGCTCCTGGCAGATGGCCTAATTGCCAGAACAAAAGGAAGCTCATGTAAGTCGTGGCCATGGAACTGGCTCAGTGACTTTCAGAAAGATACATGGCTTATAGGAGCTCACAGTACATTGGGATAGTGAACATTATTGCTGCTTGGATGTTCTCAGAAGACTTTGAATAATGGGTTTATTAAATGTAATTTACAGCCAACTATAACTTAAAGAAATGAAGCAAAGTATGTTTAGCTGTTTCCTTTCATGTTTTCTTTGGTGCAGCCAGGAGAGTAGCCAGTGTATCTGAACCAGAAGCTTCCTCAAATGATGCTTTCATTTCTCTCTTCAGGTACATAGGTCTTGTTAATGTTAATCAGCCACCTGCAGATGTGAGACTCAGAGGCATATATTCCAAGGAAAGGGAGTTGTATATATTGACTCCAATTGGCTTGTGTTGTGAATATTATATTAAGTATGTTCTGTCAGGGGGCTGGAAATGGTTTTCTGCAGCAAGCCAAGGAACTGCAATATTTCTGGGGTTTATTTATTTTTTTAAATTAAAAAACTCCTCCTAACTCATTTCAATACTTGTTTTCCTTCTTATTGTTTGGATAGCAGCTGCAGCCTCAAGTAATGATCCAAAAATGAACTAGGAGTGGAGGAACCTCTGCTAGATATATAGGAATATAAATTATAAAATGAAAAAAAAAAAAAAGTAAAAAAGAAGGCAAATAGAAAGCTGGCCTTGATTGAGGTCAGCAGTGGTGCAGAAGGATTACTGTTTGATTGCTTGGCTTGCTTACTTGCCATATTTAATATTAAAGTCACAGAAGGAAAAGGCATATATTTCAAAACTTCCTAGATGGCAAGCATATGGAATTGGAGTTCGTTGCTCGTACTGCCTTTAGCCACCCGCCTGCTCCACCCTTTCTTCTGTTGTTTCTGTTGCTTTGTTCTTATCATCTTTTGAAGAAGTCTGCAATCCCTTGTAACTTCAGTAGTGATGGAAAAGGAAAATCAGTTTCTTCACTGCTCTGTTTCCTTATATTGTACCAGACAGAGGCTGTGGCTGTGTGGAGGCTCTTACTGGCGCAGCAGCCCCTCAGAGTGTCTGTCCCTGTAGCCATAACTCAGTAAGTGGATCCCTGCAGCTGTTCCTGAACAATGAGATTATCAATACGGCATGTTAGCGTTGCAGGGTAGAGCTGCTGTGATAGCAGCTCCGACTAGGGTTTTAATAAGGCCAGTGAGCGCAATAGAAGGATAGAAGTTACCAGTACGTGGGGGTTTTGGGTTGCCTCGACGTTATTTGTTGCTGATTTCCAGTACATATGCAGTTTACCGTTCTCTTCCTTTTTTCCAGAATATAAATGAGGACCTCATTAAATTTAAAGCTCAGCTGGGGTGGAAAATATGACTGAAGTCAGAATCTTCACTAATATCTCTGCATACGAGAAAACATCAATACTGCCTTTGCCTGCTTGCCTCATAGCTGCCCCAGTTTAATCAAAGCATTTTATGTCTAGGAGACCTGGTTATCATGTAAAGTGCTGTCCTCTGAAGTTTGGGATTTTTTTCAGCCTGGCAGGGTTGCTTTTTGCGTGCAGGCATCTATTTGCTCTCACATGGGCACAGGTCAAAGCAAAACAAAAAGCTATTTCATTCTGAATTCCTATCCTGACCCAGAGGATTCCTGTGGCACTAACACTGGTGTAGCAGGA
Organism: Coracias cyanogaster; assembly: GCA_033124195.1. Lineage (NCBI taxonomy): Eukaryota > Metazoa > Chordata > Aves > Coraciiformes > Coraciidae > Coracias > Coracias cyanogaster. The sequence goes on from JAVSBS010005450.1 coordinate 75,931, forward strand.
GGTAAAAATCACGCTCCTAGTTTACAGGCAGAGCAGCTAATTTGCATAGGCGGTTCATAGAGCTGCCCTAGATTTAGACCCTCTCCTTGATTTGAATGACTGGGGACCAAATCCAGGCTGAGGAATTTAACTAACGAGACTCCTCACGGCTTCATACTTCCCTCTTACCAGCAAGGGCTATTGAAAAAGAATAAGTTTGCGGACGTGAGTTTACTGTGCAGAAATAGGATGGGGTATGAGAGCACCAGATAAGTGTTCAGAGAGCATGTTTTGAAACTGGAAAGGCAAATGGTGCCTATGTGGAGGTGACGTGATGCAGATGCTTCTTCCCCTCTGCCAGTTTACCTAAGTTCACACTGCATAAGAGCATTGAAAGAGCAGCTTTTCCCTTTCACTTTCCCATTCTCAAGACAGCGTCACTTCTGCAGACGTCTGGTGCAGTGTTTTCTGAGCTTCCGATTGAAAGCTGCAGCTGCACTGCTGCTTCAGAAAGTTGTGAACAGCAACAGCACTGAACCCATCTGCTGATTCAGAAAGACATTTAATTCATAAAAAAAGTTGTATGCATTTCTGGTTATTGGGAATAGTATTTTATAATCAGCAGTAATTAGTGGTGTGAATTCCGTTGCCTGTTAGTGCATGTTTTTCTTTTTTTCATAGCTAATTCTGCTTTTGTTCTCAAGCATCACATGCTTTATTGCATTTCAGCATGTGAACTCTGACACTTCCATCATTACATTACGGGATTCTACAAAAAATGTAAACTTTGACCCTTTTAAACTCCTCAGGTGGCTTGAACTTTAAGCTGTGTTTTTCACAGCTGGAAATTCAACTTTAAATAAACTAACTTGATATTTTCTCTTGCCATGCCTCTAATAAATTCTTAAAAGATCAGATCTTACAAGATTCGCAATAAGGTGACAAGGAGTCAGGAACATAACCTAATGAGTTGTTGTTTGCTTTGGAAACAGTTACTTGTTACTTTAGAGTATAATTTATGTATCCCTACTAGCATATGTTCTAGGGGGCTGATCCATCATTGTTGCCCTATTTAAAAATGCCTCAGTTTCGCTGACTTGCTGTATACAATTACGGAATATGCTATGGTTTCAAAAGATATATTCCTTTCTCCTTAAGGAGAAAACATGTCTACGGAAAGCAGTTTTGCTCAAGTGGTAACATTAGCACTTGTGACTGGAGAAAGAAGACAATCTCTGTAGCTGTGTTAACATAATCACTCTTAAAGTAAGCTGTGCCTTATGAAAAAAACAACTCTGTTACGATAAGATTTATACACTGACTTAAAGCAAGTTGCCCAGGCATGTTGTGGTCCTGCACTAATTCCATTCAAGTGTCTTATGCCAGAGATGGTAAAAATGGCTTTGTCGTTGCTAGTCACTGAAGCAAAATGGAGCGCTTTTGTCATACCAGTGAATAATAGTTTATCTTTCAGAACATAATTGTCATCTTTGGAACTGGCTTCTGGAAGGTGAAATTCCTAACAGTCAGATGCAGCTAATAAATGCAGCTGAATATTTTACATTGCTGTGGCCCTCCTTAATATAAGTCCCCAGGGAGAGATTTTTTTTTTTTTAACTTAGAAATTTAGCCTTTGCTCCAGTTTTGGGTGATGATTTTTCTGAGAGCACTGTGAAGGCATCTCACAGCCCCTGGCAAGACTCTGCAATTCTCCATTATCACCTTAGATAACAGAAGAGAACATACTTCTGATTCATTGTCACATTCAGATAAGGAAGGAAGGAATCCTCCCCAGCAAGTGTGAATAGAGTCCTGTAAACACATGGGATTAGGTACAAAGGAAAAACGCAACCCTCAGAAAGGAGCTTTTATTTGGAAGAATATTTTCACCTTTACAGCAATTTCTGGCATTTTGCATTGCACAGCAGAGCTGTGTATTAATAGTCATCAGCAGTACAGCTTCCATCCCTGTAGATTTAGACTCAGAGATGTTCCCACGGGAACACCTTCCTCACTCCGTCTGCTGTACTGGTGTCTTCTGCTTTTTATGTGCAATACTACAGTTGCGCATGGAAAACAGACTTTTTAGCTATGTTGTTACTGAGTAGCACGGTATTGATAATCCAAACTTGAGTCAACATCATGTTATGTTTTCCCCTCACGTGAAAATTGGTGAAAGTCCATTGAGCATTAACCGTTCTGTTAATTAGCCACCAATCTTGAGCGCTAACAATATATTTAGTTGAAATTAGTACAAAAGGTCCAAGTGCTCTCCCTAGTCCTTCAACATACCATCAATGTATTTTTAAGTATTCGTTTTGGGCTTGATTGTCCCAATATATTAGTGTAAATGAGGTCAGGATTGACCAGACTGGCCCTAGCTGTCTTCATAACCACAATACTCTGAATTAGCCTGTCCCATGCCTTCCCTCATCCTCTGCTTTGTTGCAGTTGCTGTCTCTAGCGCTTCTTTCAGTAGTCTTCTACAATGAAATGAATCACCTGTACATTTTTCATGTGAATTCCAGGAACTGTTCAGTGGCAAATGCTCATAGTCTGTTATCGTGCACTTGCCAGCGTTCTGAAATCTGCTCGAAACTGGGAAGCCATAGTTCATTTTGCTGTCACCTAATTGCATGCACCTGCTGGTGACAGCAGTAAAATGTGATATCTCTGACATGATGGCAGCAGATGGGGTGCTCAGAAGAGCTGCTTCCATTTTTCCTCCTAATGAGCATAGTCTTTTCTTTTGCCATTTCAATGTGCAGGGAAGATACAGAGATAGGCTGGGAAAGATGATGTCTGCAGCAGCAGAGCTTAATGCGACACTGCTACTTTTTTCATACTTTTCCTAATAACGTGTCAATCAAATATTCATGTATGAAACTTTCTTTTTAATGGAATTAGTGGAAGAAAAGACTTTCAGAAACAAAAGGCCTCACAGGTACTCTGTAACAACAGTGGTACAGTCGGCATGTGTAAAGCTATAAAAGAGGCAAGATTTATAGGGAGAGCCAGCTTCACTTCTTTTTGTCGCTTTTTGGTGCTCTTGCCTAAACAAGGGCTTGTCAGTATGAAAGTTTGTCCTTTTTACCCCATTTTTGGTTGGTCTAATGGGAAGAGATTTCCTCTCCCTACAAGACTTGTCTCTCTGTAGCCTGACACACCTGGCTCTTGTACCAATGTTTCAAAAACAGTACCCTGAGAAACAGTAATGCATAAAGGATTTGCACTTTCTAATGAGAGAAAATGAGCATTGCCAGCTTCATGCATTCCAACTGCAAGTATGCTTAATCACAAGAGGGAAAAAAAAAAGGCAATCATCAATTTTCTGTCAGGCTTTTTAGGGGGTTAAAACGCTTATATGTCAGAAACTAATATGCCTTGGAAAGAAGATACTGTAGTGAAAAAGTAGTTCTGAAAGAAACTATTTTTATTTTTTTTTACTTTTCCAGGAAAGGTATTTAACCAAGGCCAGACTTGACAGCAAAACTAAAATGTTATTTTGAACAGTGTAATGATGTACTACTATTTAAATTTATGTTACAAAATCACTAGTGTCCTCATGGTGCTTTGCCTCACGCAGTCCTACTCACAGACCAGGATTTCATGCTCTGTAACCTCCCCGCACTGGAGCAGGAAATCTGGGATGGTACCCCAGTTCCAGAGTGGGCTTTTAGGAAAGTCCGCCTAAGGCATTACTCAGTGTTTTTGCTCTTCAGGTTGCTATGGGCTTGTGACCTGAATATTGGGCTGTATTTAAAAGGTTAGGAGGACTTAAGGAGTAAACGGGAGAGTTCATAAAGCCCCCTGGCATATTACAACTGTGGAAGTACAGTGGTCTTAATGGATGTACTTGTGCTCATGTGACTAGATGATGCTGCAGACGTAATTCTGCTGCATAATGCTGTAATCAATTGTTTGTGGATGTAAATGCAGAAATCTTTCATTTTTGCTGAATTTAATTCCATCTTACTCTTTTCACAATAAGTGTAACAGAAATATTCAGCTAGTGATTCCCATTGCTGAGCTGTGTTTGACATGGGACTTTCAAAAGCACTTAAATAACTTAGGAGCACAGCTTCCATTAATAGTCATTTAAGCAATTTGGAAACGTCTTCCCAACATCCAGTCCATAATTCTCCCAGAGGAGTGACTCAGGTAATGTTGGCTATATAAAGCTTTCTCAATCTGAGCTTAGAACTGTTTAATAAGTAGGGGGTTTATTTAAAGCATTCAGTGGACTTTGCGGCAGCATGCTGATCCACGCAGTCGGGGGCACAGATAAATACATTGTGCAAATGAGCAAATACGGGCCTCATCAAAGCCTACCAAAGGCCATCAAAAATCTCCCACTGTGAGGAGCGTTGGCTCAGACCCATAACAAATAAATACAGGAAAAAAGCAAAGAGATTGCACCACTGATTGCCCTTTATTCTTGTGGCTGAATAATAGTGTTCTTGTAGTGTTAATTATTTTGTTTGCGAACTCTGCCTCTCATATGGACATACCTGCACTCCCCTCTCACCGACTGTCCCCTCTCTCCAGTAGAAAGTAGTCTCACTGTCACAGCACGTTGCAAAGCTCCTCCTTGAAGAGAGGGAGATCATATGTGATCTTGCTGCAGGTGGTTCAGTACAGTTGGCAGAACTGTCTGTTAAAATCACAGCCAGATCCCAAACAAAAACTTACCTCAAGCCCTGCTCCTTGTGCCTGCAGACCCCTCTCCTGGGAGCTGCGCCATATGGACTAGGCTTAGCAATTCTCTTATCAACCCCCTCCTGTGCAAGCTCAGACCCAAAATTTCCCTGTTCACTGCATGGGAGGGAAGAGCTCTGCTGGTCCCACCCCATCTCCTCTTTCCATGCCCTTGCATCTTGATCCCATCTGCAATACTGGTTTATATTCCCTTGGCAGTGCATTTTTTTTATAATACCTTGATAATATGGGCAGAAATTGCTGGTCGAGCTAGAGCACTTGGTTTCTTTAAACTCTCCAGCTCAGCTGAGTCTCATTGAAGTGCAGTGCTGCAATTTAGGCATCAGTTGAGATGCATCTTCAAGATATATCATTTTTGTTTCCCCTTTAATCATGCTCTAAATTTAAATAAATAAATATGTAGCAGTAAATGCTCTGTGGTATATTTGGTAAGATTAACAGTCTTCTAGTAGCATAACAGCTCATGATAGTCTGTGCTATTTAGGTTCCTGCTGAGAGGAGAGGAAAAGCAGATAGTTGGGTGAACAAATTATAAAGTATGTGGGTTAATGAAGTGCCTGTCATAAAGCTGTTTGTTACTTCTTCACATCCTCTCTTCTTTGCTAACAAAGCTTTTAATATTCCAAAGCTTGAAAGATTTAACCTTCCTCTTTATTTTTCAGTGCACACCCATATGAACAAAAACCATAATCCAGTAAAATGTTTATTTTCATCAATCCAAGTATATTTTGTGACTAAGTTAAGGTATGGAAGTAATATAACTGCTTATTGAGGCATGTAAATCCTTAAAGTTTTCTTCTGGATCCTATTTCTACTAACAAGGTATTTTCAATCTTAGATTACTGCAGATTTTCATGATCCTTTCCTCTTATAACGCGTATTTCTTCTTGATAGAGAAAATTTTACCTTTTTAAAAGACAAACGAGGAAACGGATCAAATGCACCTTTCCACATCTTTGTGTTTACTGTTTTATGTAGCTCCCTAAAGCCACACACTTGTTCAAGACAGTATTAAGGTGGTTCTTATATAAAACAATGAGCTTTTGATTTATTTTTTTCCCCTTGCATAGTCGGGGGTTTTGTGCCTGGAGTTGTGACCTATACTTATAGCTGAGGAATAAAAAAAATAAAATAAAATCATAAAACCCTATTACTGACTTGCAAGAAGACAGGGATAGAGAGCATGAGAATGAGTTAATACTGAAGTGTTTACTGCCCCATAATTAACAGTATCGATAAGCCAGGCAGCACTCTGCTCAGATCTACTCAGGAAATGTGATTGCAGACACCGTTTCTTCTGTGTGTTTTCCCGTCCATCTAAATACGCTCCTACCTCAACTCTAAAAATAACATCTCCAAGAGGAGATGGCAGAAATGTTTTTCAGATATAATATGAATGTTATTAATCAATATATACACTTTGCCTCAGCTTAAATTTCCTTTGGAAAAGACTTGGGATTTTGCTGCATAAAAGGAAAAAGTGCAAAGGCAGACAAAAAAATCATTTCTTTTCCAAGTGTCCTGACTTGCACTTTGAGACTAAGATGTGTGATTGAAAGATCTTCATGTTCTTGCCAGTCTCTGTGGGTTTTCTTATCATGGTTTTGGGAGCAGCACTGTGTCCTTGCATGTTCCCTAGCATTTTAGATGTTATCCCTATTGTACAAAAGATGAACTGAAGCAAAGAGATACTGAAATTACTCTGGTAGTCTATGGCAATACAAAGTATTAAGCTGGGAGTCTCCTAACCCTGAGACTCTTCTGCTTTTTTCTATGTCCTCTGCAACAGTGAGACAAGCATTGGCAGGTGCAGGCAAGTACTTCATATACATCCTATCTGTTATTTTCCATGAGGATTTGAGACTGAGTTTCATTTAATAATAAATACCAGCAGTTTGCTGGTCTACAGACACTCTAATGGGATGCTCGCAACAAAATAGCCGAATACTGAGAAAGTTTCTTTAAAAATACACATGAAGCATAGGTAAAAGCAGCGAGGCCAGCATTACGGGGCAAGTCATGGCAGTGCTTTGTGAGTTGCCTTTGCTACTGTGTTACCCTGCTTTGCCTCCTGGTCGCAAACCTGGAGAAACTCTCCAGTCAATAAACACTGGAAGGTGGAAACTGTAGTTTCCAAACATTACAATATTAAATTGAACACGGGATTTGGTCCATTCCAGCCTTAGAAACTGGTGCAAGCAGTAGCTGGAAAATGGAGCAACGTGCGGCCTCTCCAGGGATAGGGGAGAGCAGGGAATCTTTAAAGCTTCCCATCTCTATTCTCTTTTAGGTGCTGTGCTCCAACATGAAGGTCCAGAAGGAAACTGTCTAACATTTGAATTGCAGTGAATGGTTTTTATCCTTCTAGATGGTGTGTGGCTCTATCCAGACTTGATTTATTCTCATGTACTGAGTGTCTGAATTATTGGACACTGGTCAAATGCACAGGCCTTTTATATTTTGCTGCATTTGACTGGAAACTCTGATAATGTAATTTCAGTAGCTTGTTTTGTTACATGAGCAGCAAAAGAAATATTTACCTGGGTTTTCCTCCCAATAATTTTAGAATCCATGATCAGTTTATGCTCCTGGGACCTCCATAACCTTTGTTTTCTCAACAGTGTACTTAAGTTGGGAGACTGAGTGCAAGCCACATTATAGCCAGCCAGAAATGTGGATATATTATGGGTAGATGTAATCACAATCTTCCAGCTCATATGAATAAAAGAAGTAGTAAATTTGGATTGCGGTGTTGTATGCAGCACCAGCTGCTGGCAGCTTTGTATTTGAGTACTGTTGAAAGTTTATTACCTCATCTATAAAACTTTAGTTTGCAGGATAGAGTGTCCCAACCTGTGCTTCAGACATACCTTCAACCTGAAAAGGTTCGTGTCAACCCAGAGGCACTGGCAGAGGCTGACTGATGGGTTGTCCCACCTGATGGTGAATAGAGGACCCAAGCTCTGATGAGAATATAAACTTTTTTTCCCCTGTTAGGAGAAGGGAAAATAAATAAGTTTTTTAGAGAAGGAAGAGGCAATGTGTAGGCTCAGGCTTGCATCATCCTTTCTTAGGATATTCTAGCCCTTGCTTTTGAAATGTCATTCTTTATAGTGAATTAAGATGCATTGGGGAGCAATGAAGGGAGCAGGGATCGCACCCCCTTAACCCTGAGGTCTGCTCGGGGGGACGAAGGAGATATCAGTCATGTATCAACATAGGATAGATGAACGAACTTAAAAAAATAAAAGTAAATTCACATGGTTGGTTGTTAGGAATCTGTTTACCAGTAAAAAATCCCACCTACCCACTCCATTTTTTCTTCTTGTAGTTCTGTTTCCAGCAAACTCTGAAAACCTCAGTTTTTATTATTGCTGTTGGGAAACATATGTGTTGTGTGTTATTTGATCCAAGATTGGTCTGAAGCTGACCACATTAAACTTCTGCGTGGCTTAACCAGAGAAGTTGCAATCTCGGCTTTTCTCACAATGGCTATACTAGCAAATGCCACTTGCACATTTTTGTCACATATCAATAGAAATTTACAGATGAAGAAAGGCTTTAAAAAAAAAATCAATAGTTTTTCATGACTGCCTGGGGCTTTATGATTTGGCTCACTGGGTTGGCTAGAACTGTTTGCTGGAGCTATTCTGGTGGTAGCAAGGTATAATATACTATTTTTTGCAACTATACTACACTGAATTGTTCTTCTAAGTCTACATAATATATAATTACTTTGGAAGCCTGTACAATCATCCCATGCATGTTTCTGCCTTATTTTCTTCCTGTTTTCATTTGCTATTTTGCACTTATTTGCTTTATAAAGTAAAGCAAATTATTACCAACAATAGAATCCCTAAAAGAATTGCCCAAGGGGGGCAGTAAAACAGTTTTTATGCATTGTATTTTTTATGTCCACATGTTTTATCACATTATCTTTGGAAAATATGTTTGGAGGTTCTTTGAGGCTGGGAGCGACAGTACTTGGATTATGAAATATATTAAGAAAGAAGGAGAGCAAGTAGAGAGCAAGCCCTAATTTCATAATCTAATGTCACTGATTCATAGGAAACCTCTTTAGGACTAGGCTGTGTGGAAGGTGTTATAACACTGTAGTGCATTGATATCTTAATTATTAATGTGGTTTCAAACATTCCTCAAGCCACCATCACGCTCTGCTCATCGGACTCTTTGTGTTACAGTTCCCTTTTTTATGGATTTTTCTCCAGGAACAAGGGAGTTGTTGAGAGGGGTCACTATTTTATCAGGCTTTTACCACAGAAAAAGGAAACTTGAAAACTTCAAAACTTCACCTTGGCCAGGAAATCTAGTGGGGGAAAAAGCAGGATATAGAAGGATATAGATATATAGGTATAGAAACAGCATTTCAGATCTACTTCTGCTTTTGGAATGCCTGTGAATGCTGGTGGTGGGAATTGCTGAGTTGGAATACCTGCACTTGCCAGAGCAGAAAGTACTGCAGCCTGCGATTACATGGTGTAGGATAAGAGTAGATTGTTTACTAAACCAGGTCTAAATCCTTCTGAGTTAAGAGCTGCCCACTGAGGGTTTTTCTGTTTGTTTTAATGGGTATTTTTAGGCTGTAAGCATGATGTAAAAGGGGTTCACTAGTAATTGGAATCTAGCTTGTATTGCAGACGTATAATCAACAGACTATAAATAGTCGGAAAAAAAATTTCTGAGATTACAAACCACAAAATAAATCTTGAAGGTTAAAGGCCACTCCTACTGTGCTGCTCCCCACACGTTTTGTTTGCTTTTATATCCAACAAACCTTAAGTCCATTACCCAACAGGGATTGTAATGACAAAGAAGTTAGGTACTGGATATGGATGGTTTACTTCAATGTATTAGGTTTGGAGTATATTCCTTTATTAAGAAACTGTGAAAGTATTAAGTGCTTTATAGTTGGTTATGGATTTTTATTTTGTTTTTTCCCCATATAAAGTTTTCAAAGCAACCCTCTGGTGGATCATCTCTGCATGAGTTGCATCCTAAGGCTTCATATTGTGTTTAATTAATTTCCAGAAGAAAACAATTGATCACTAGGAAAACCCATCTATTTTTTCCAAGTTTTATCTGTCCCCATTACTAAGAGTCAAGCTAGAACCTTTTCTTTCTTGATATCAATATTGATAAGTACATAAAGCAGAATTGATAAGTTCATAAAGCAGTACATAAGCAATGAGAGTTTTCTAGTTTCAAACAGTGAATCCATGATACCTTCCCAAATGCAATAATTTTAGCTGTATATTAGAAGGGGAGGGTTGTTTTTTTTTTTGAGGAAATAAATCTTTTGAATAAGTGTTATGAGGATACACGAGAGAGGAAGGAATAGAATGAGGAGAGAAGCCAGCTACCCTCCCTTGGTATATACATAGATAGATGCCTAGCTGTGACAGCACACCTCTCAGCAGAAGAGTTCCTGTGTATTTACCCACCTTCTTAGATAAGTTTGGCAGCCTGTTTTCTCTCTAATGCCACAGCTGCTCCTCGTATATGCACATGTGGTGTTGTCTGTGCTATATATCAGCGTCATTAATGACTGTGGAACATGCACACCCTTAGGTATTTTATTAAATAGGCATGTTGCACAGTATTTCAGTTTACTGCTTCTTACTTGTTACATCTGCAGAGAAGAAAGCTAAAGAGCTGTCAGTTCTAAGTATGACAATTAGCTGTGTCAACATATCCAACGTGGTCTAAAATTGTTCCCCTCAAAGAGTGGGAGATGGGCACTGAAGGGATAATGCAGCATAGGGGAACTGTCTGAATATTTGTCTATCTGGTGATGCACATCACTCTTTCCCTGGTATCAACACCTGAACTAGGTAGTTTAAGGATACTGGAGGATCTGGGAACTGCCCAGATCCCACTAGCAGTGCTATCTCTGCAAGAATTGCTTCATTAGGGTAGCAGGAGTAAAAAACAGGAAACATTAATTTTAGTTACAGCTATACTGGTTTCAAAAGATATCATTTTTATTTATTTTTCCTTTAAAAAATAAAAATACAATTGAAGAGTTTGAATTGAGCTGTGAATCAATTGGTCTGTAAAGAGAAATGTGTTCAGGCACAGAAACTAAAGAATAAATTAAGCTGTCTGCCATAGAAGTTGACCATAATTAAGGTAAATTCTCATTGATAAGTAATTAATCAGGAATCCTTATTATAGTTTAGTCTCTCTGTTAACAATAAACAAAGCATTATTTTATTTTTATGGTTACAATAAGTCTCTTAATTGATAGTATTCTGCAGGAGGCAAACATCCATCAGCACTGAAACTGATACACTGAAGACATTTTAAATTAGAACAGCGTTAGTTAAATTAGTCAAAGAACAAAGCTGCAAAGCCCAAGAATGTACATCTTCTGCAGACTTCACCCTTCTGTAGTTTGTTGCTTATAAAGACAAGAAAGTGCATCGCCTCTCTCTGTCTTGAGGTGATTACAAATGTTATTATTTAATATTTTCATTCCCATAGAATCTAGTTTTTCATGGTTGTCCTACTCTGCTCATCATCTTAGTACCTGAACACCTTTTCCTAAGCAGTAATGGCAAATGTTCATCATGTTGTTTTGCACTCTAATCCCTCTGTAAGGAGTGTGTGCAGTAAGAGGTTCTCACCTTGTCATTCATATATATAAGTATGCATATGTAAGACATATAGACATGCAAACGTACAGACACAGAGGCATCTGCATACATATGTAGATCATGTATTT
>JAVSBS010005450.1:87414-114905 GCA_033124195.1 Coracias cyanogaster
GGTGAAAGAAGTGAAAAGGGTTTTGATTGTCAGTACCTCCCTACTTCAAGTTCAGTTTCTGAGTGTGGGATGCAGCACAGAAAATAATTATCTAAGAGGCCAAGTAGCAGACCTCAGTGGAAGAGCAGCTCTGATGGATTCCTTCTTTGTGGTATGTCCTCTATGCTGGAGTTTGCGGAGTTTCTTCACGGCAGGATGGGCACAGTACTTGCATGATGCTCTGCCTGAGCAGTCCCCAGGATGTGCAGACTGAAAAAGGAAATGGGAAAATGCTTATTGGGGAGATCTGTCAATCACAAATGCCCTTTGCAATGGTGAATGAGCCAAGAAATGTGTTAGCAGTTGCACAGGCAAAGCAGAAGTGGCAAAAAGCTAACTTTGCTTCAGGTGAAAAGATTTGTGCATGATGTCCTCTAATGGTACTACTGCTTAATGAGATTATTTGTGGGCAAAGAACAATTTGGAATAATAAGAGAAGAAAAATAAATAGGGTTTTCTTTTTATAGCCCTAAAGTTATCACATTAGTGCTGAAGAGTGTATGAAAGGCTACATGCACACACACGTACCTTGTCTGTTACTAGACTAAAGCCATTTTGAGTGTAACACTGTTGAATAAATTGCTCAACAGTGGTTAGATTCACCCATGTGGAAACCTCACTTCTGTGATGCTAGCAAAGTCAGCAAGACATTGGGTTATAAGCTGCAGAGCACAAGGCATTTGGAACATAAGCCACCCAGAAGGCTGTTTAAGATACAGTCTTTCCCCTGCTATGTTTTTAGGAAGTCTTAATAATTGGACATGTTCCAACAGCTCCATGAATCTCCTAATCTCCTTCCCAGTGACTGTGCTTCCCCTCGCCCCTTTCAGAGATGACCATTCTCTTCCCTGCCACCCTGATGTATTTGCAAAGGCTTATCTGGCCAAATAGCAGCAAAGCTATTCACAGCCTTCAAGTAATCAAAGATTTGTATGTCAGAAGTCATAGATACGCCCGTCAACTAGGTTGCATTTTGGAGTGGCTGAGCTATAGGGAGGACATGTATCTGTAAGGCAGCTATTTATAGTGTGGAGGGTTTTCTGGTGTGTGAAATCCTGCCCCTTCCTTTGTTGCTTTTTTTGTTGTTTTTTTGGTTTTTTTTCTTTTCAAATAGTCCCTCACTGACATGAAAGCTGTAGAAATATTCAAATGAAAACAGCTATATGTCTGGTTTATGCTAAGCTCTTTCTAGGAAAATCCTGATTATAGTAAAGCCAGAATTTTAGTAAAAATAGTGAAAGCACACCATTTACATCATCTGTCTGTCAAATATTTTACCATCGCATCTCTTCCACACTGAAATATGTGAGTATAGCGGTAAGAGGCAGAAGCTCTGAAAAAGATGGTCTTACCGTGTTACTATTTCTAAAGTGGCCTTGACTTGGTGGGGTTACTTCTGACTTTTAACTTTTAGAGGTATTTAAAAGACACTAAGAGAAGAAACTAGATGCTCTAAGGGCAGAAATCAGGAGTACATTATGAGTGTAGTTAGAATAATGCCCTAAAACGTTGATTGTTGGTTGCCTCACAGACCCCATTTGAAAAGTGGTAATTTCCAGCAGTAGTAAAAGTCTATTGTAAAGCACATAAGCAGCAAAGAATTTGTAACTAAAAGGGTGACATTGTTCCATTCCCTTGTGCAGTTTGAAGATAATGATGCATTTTGCAATTTTGGCTGTTAATGGCTGTTTCGCTACATGTCGTAAAGTAAGTATTTATATACTGCTAGGGATTTTTTAAATACCATTGTGTTCACGAAGACAAATAATGTATTTGGGCATCATTCAAGCCTGATGCTGATCCTTCCAATGAAGAAAACAACATTCATGACTGTTCCCAGCTTCAGAGAGGCATTCAAAGCCTGACAGTACAGAACTTTGTTTTATACAAAGCTCCATTGCTGCAGGTTAAACTCTGTTTTGTTTTTGTCTGATTTTCTTGGGGTTAGCCTTTTCAAATATCTGGCAGGTTTCTTCTAAATACAATTAAGTTTATTTGCAAGCCTTTTGCATTTTGAAGAGCATGTTGTTGAAGGTGCTTGTGCTATTTTGCAATGCTTCCTTCAGAGATTTCTTCCTCATGGAAGCTGTTTAGAAACACTAATGATTACCTGTACACAACCCTTTCATTACTTTGTGGCACTTCTCTTCCACAGGGTGGTTTGTTTTTTGTTTTGTTTTGTTTTGTTTAACACTCCAAAGCAATGTCATTCAAACCTTGGGGGTTGTTAGCAGCAGTAGCAGAGGAGAACTTACAGGTAGCTATCAGATTTTGCTTTCCCCTTGCAGCTAACTCATTGGATTTCACAGTCCAGTCAGCTAATGCTGTTCGATCACTTCATGTGCTACATGTATTCAGTGGAAGAAACTTTACATGCTCCGCAGCATTAAGTGATCAAAAGAAGTGAGATCCTCTGTTGTAGCATTGATAATAGTCTACTCTGCACTGCATATCTCAGCACAACATGCAGGGAAATTGTCAAATTGGTTTTGACTCTGAAAGATCTTCAAGGTGAAGAAAGGTAAGATAAAGGAAACTACTACCATTGAGAAAAATATACATGATATTAAAGCTTGCCATAGGATGGCTCTACACTTGATGGTAAGAGAAACAAAGCTGGCAACAGAAACAATAGGACTGCTCAGAAAATGGGACAACCACCAACACTTGCCTGTCTGCAGGGAGCCCAAGCCCAACCTGAGGCATGTTGTAGCTCTGCTCTCTGGTAATAGCATCACTATGTTTCCTTGTGCAAGGTCTTTTCACTTCAGTTGTACATTTGTCTTACAGACTAGAAATCAATTTTTTTGTTTGGGTTTTTGTTTGTTTGTGTGTTTTACTTCTGCTTAATGACTTTGCAGATAAAAATTGTTTCAGACAGACATTCTTCTGAAGTGAGAATATTGTGTTTTCTTCATTTTACAGATGGGGGCAAAAATATTAATCTAGGTCCACTATTCAGATGATCAGTTTTTAAATCACTTTGTGGGCTAGGCTTTTGGTTTTTTCTCTCCATTTTCTTTCATGTAAGTCCATATCAATAATGAGTACATTGGAACCAAAATGAATTTGGAAAAGATTGTTTCCAATTAAAGTCTTCAAAGCAAGAGGAGAAGGGTTAGGAAACAATTCTGGGAATACATTTGTATACAGGCAATCAGAAAAATAAAGGAATGCAAAGTCTGCATTTAAACAGTGTTTAAAAAGTACTTTGTCCCAGTGTTTGTGGTAGGCATCTGGAAATATTCAAGACTGTCACTAATATTAAAGGGAAGCTTATCAAAGGCAAGAATGGCAGATAGGTGTTCTGTTTGCATTAAAGTTCAATAGGAATTGGGCGTCTGATACTTTTTTTTTAATTTTTAATAATTCCCTACAGGTTTTTAATATGAAAAGCACTTTGACCTAGATTCTCAAAAATTTATTACTTGTGTTTTCATGAGCATGTGTGTTGATCATATGGCTATTAATCATTTAGCATGAAAGCCTGCTTGAGAATTTGCTGATTCTTCACTTCTGGTCCCAGTTATACCTCCTACTGACTCTGACTTTGGATTTGTTTCAGACACGCAAATTATCAGAAGAGTTCTGTGAAGCCTTTCTAAGCACAGAAATCAATACCCTTAAACCAGCACAATTTCCAGTGTGGATTAGATTGTACCGATATCAAGGTGCTACGTGTTTGGTTCATTTTTTTATAGGAGGCTCTTTACGCCTTTGGATGACTGTATCCAGTTCCACGAAGACTGTTTTAATAATCTCTGTATAAAAACCACTATTAAAAAAATGGAAAGTGAGCCTGATTTTCAAATCTCACTGTGCTCATCTTGAAACGTGTGTTGATGTACGTATGTGACGGAATAGTGCTTGCCGTTTTTTCATAGCTGGAGCTCCCAGTAAATATGCCCTTCCTCAGGTAGTCATACTATATTTCAGGTGCACAAGGTCAGAGAAGTCTGCCTATGTGGAAAATAAGTGTGCAAAAGCAAAGTCAAGTCATGTGAGTTACCTTAGCTAAGTTAAAAGACTTTCTTTTCCTTCAAATTAGCCTCTTTCTGGTGAAATGGCATCTGTAGTCTCTTCAACCCATCCATACCACCTCACCACAACTGGGAATCCTTGGTGAGAAACTAGCAAGGTCAAGACATTTCTGTGCAACATGCTGCTTTGACAGAAAGTACCACGTTAAGGGCTGACTACTTAAATTGCTCTTTGCTGCATATTTTCTCAGAAAAATTTAATTTTGTGTACTGCAGTAATGATGCTGAGTGGATAATAAGATGCAGTACGCTGCTGCTGCGGGCTCTATACCATATGTCTTCCATAACTATTTGGGGGGCTGGTTGTTAGGGTAATTGTATCATCTCAGTAATACATCATCAGGGTAACTTGAAATAATGCAGCTATGATACGTAGCAGTGAGAATTACAGTGTTTAAAATGAAACAGAAAAACTGCAGTCTGAGAGCTGAAGTGTCACAATTGTAGATTTATAAATATTTCTACATTTTCTGCTTGCTGAGCTTTATGTATAAATCAAATTGCTATAACAACACGTCAAGCAGACTGTGAGGACAACTGTTTTAAAGCATAAAGTGATACAAATCATTATTTCATAGTAGTACAGAGTAGTCGCTTCCTGCCTTGAAGCACTGGGGCAGTGAACACTTCTGTGATACCTTCTTTCTAGGCTTTTTGTTCTGTGGTCGCATATATAGCATTTTGCAACAGTAAAAAAAAAATTTCAGTCACGTGTCACTTATTCCACTTAGCCACTTAGGCGGCTTTTTTTTCAGGTATGCCTCAGTTGTAAATTAGTGTGATGCTGGGTCCATTTTTCACTTTCCTCTTTTAGGGGTCATTGGTTTAAGGCTAGAAGCTGCTTAATTTTTATAGAGCAACATTTAAGAGTGCAGTGGCTCTGGTAGCATCTGTATGTATTTGCATGCATAATATTGTTACAGTGACAGTGCTATTTCTTATATGTCAACCAGGGGCATCTGGTGAACAACGATTTTTTATTATTTCTGTATTGATTTAGAAAATCTAGATAAGTTAATGGTATGAAACTGGGGTCATTTAAAGGTTTATGAAGTGATCTTACAGAGCTTCTGAGCAAAGCATGAAAACAAAATATGTTGCAAATTCTCTCTCCATCTCTTTTTAACAAAATCAATGAAACAACTGATTGAGGATCCCAAAATTGGAGGGGGGCAGGTTTGTTGCTGTATATTTATGATTATATATATAGTTTTTTACATGCCTTGTACTGTCTCTGGAAGTATCTTAGTGAAGATGAGAATGGTGTGCTTGGGTTTGCATGTAGGTGAGCATGTGCATATGCTGCAGCAAATATAGGTAACATTTATGGATCTGCAGACAACATTTTTTCCTCTCTGAATAGTGGTTTAGCATAGTGTTAGGCAGCATTTTCTCTCCCTGTACTCAGCACTAGTAAGGCCACACCTCGAGTAGTGTGTTCAGTTTTGGGTACCTCAATACAAAAAAACCATGGAGGTGCTGGAGCAGGTCCAGAGAAGGCCAGTGAAGCTGGTGAAGTGTCTAGAGCACAAGTCTTATGAGTGGGTGAGGGAACCAGTGCTGTTTAGTCTGAAGGAAAGGAGGCTCAGGGAGGACCTTATCGCACCCTACAACTACCTTAAAGGAGGCTGTAGAGAGGTGAGGGCTGGTCTCTTTTCACAAGTAACAAGTGACAGGACAAGAGGAAATGACCTCAAGATGCACCAAGGGAGGTTTAGGTTGGACACTAGGAAAAATCTCTCACTGAAAGCATTATCAAGCACTGGAACAGGCTACCCAGGGAAGGTGTTGAATTACCATCCCTGGATGTGTTTAGAAGCCATGTAAATGTGGTGCTGAGGGACATGGCTTAGCAGCAAACTTGGTAGAGTAGGGTTATGGCTGGACTGGATGATCTTATGGGTATTTTCTAATCTAGATGATTCCATGATTTTGTTGCTAGGATCACCTTTCAAACTGGTGTGTGCAAACTGGTTTGTGCAAACAGACTTGGCTGCCTGCACTTCTCATGGGAATCCAAGGGTCACATCTGGATTCCAGCCACCACTGCTCACTAGTCCTTCAAGAAATAAGAAACCTTCCTGTGAATGCAAGCACGCTTTGTACTAGAGGCCAAGAAAGACAAGTCAGCTGTAGACAAAGTCTTATAGAGCATTTTGGAAGTAAGTATGTCGGTTCAACCCTCCAGTCCAACTGTCTTGGGGACCAGGAGGCTGAAAATCAAGTAAAGGAGAACAAGTTTTTCTGGAAGCAGGTCCAATGATGAAGTATTCAAAATTACTGGGAGACTGGATTGAAAGGAAACCCGCTTTGTAGCATGTGACTCAGATTTAATACAAAAGTAATGAAAACAATGTTACTTGAGCAGAGAATTGCACTTTCAGATGAAAAAAATTAAGCATTTATTTTAAAATACTGAGGTGTAACATGATTTTTCAGTTCTTTCTATTAGTCTGCCAGTGCAGTAGCCTGCAAGGCTTTGGGTTTTAAACTTTTTCTGTACAATTATCAGAACTGGGAGCTTGGTTTAAAATGAAAAGTGAGATTTTTCTCAAAACCTAAGGTCTACAGAGCTGCAGATTTAAGAAATAAGCAATTTTTGGGAAAGTTGCAAATAAATGGAGAACTGTCAAGAAGAAACACTGGCAATAGGCCCAGTCTCCTCACTAGCCAACCAGGGAGAAGTTTGGTTTGTTGTGTTGTTTTTTTCTGTTTTCCTTCTCCATAGTAGCTCCGTGTTTCCAGCTTTTGGGAAAAGAAAGAGAAACCAGTTTTGTGCTTGTCAGGTGCCAATCTATCAAAAACTGAATACTAGACAGCACCCTATCAGACATCAGCAAAGTCTTTGCTTCCTTGCTTGAAGTGCCTACCTATGACTGATAACTTTGCCTGCTAGCACTCTGATAGAGTTTTCAAGCCTCTCCTACATTTTATACAGTATGTCAAGTGCTGATATACTGAAAGCTATAATCCATCCCTGAAAACTGTTGGCTTTCTGAATTCATGAAGGGACACGAAACCTGACTATAAGTACGCAAGATGAGGGATGACAGGGAAATGCCTGTTACTATGGTGTCTTGTCCTGCAGTTGAATAAAAGGATTTGATTACTGTTGGTAAAAATTAGGTAGAATATTTTATTGCTTCTCATAGAGAAAAGCAGTAATAAAAATATACTTTAAAAAATCATCTATGATATTAAGTTAATGGCATAATACCTGAGAGTAGGAATTTTAAAACCCATGTCCAGAAAATTAAGTCCTTTCGCTGGAATATAACAGATGTATTCATTGTAAGAACTTGTCCCAGATATTTTATATTTTCTGTGTCTTTCCAAGGAAATATTTCCTCTGAGAGACAGTAGATAATAATAAGAAATATTGATGAGTTATTAGAGTAATATATACACAGTTACTCAATTAATGTTGGAGTTCAAATGTATCTTCTGTCCATTATATATCCTCCCCTCCCTTTCTAAAGCAAACAGTACTATTTTTACATGTATGTTTCCTTAAAGGATTCAGAAAACCAGAAATTATTTTAATCATTTTGCATACATTTCTATAATGTAAAATATTAGCCTCTGATTACATCTAAGTGAAAATGATCTCACTCTTCTTAATAACACCCAAGAAACATATTCTTCAATAAAATGAAAGTAAGCCATCAGTTCTAAGACTTCATTATCGCATTCACCAGACCGTTGTGCCTCAGGGACTGACACTATAAGATGCAAGCTGGCATGCTTGAATTTATTTTTTTTTCTCTATTTGTTCACTTGCGGGAGTCACAACATTATTACTTTTCTTTGGAAGTGATTAAAGGTAGTAAGTATTATGAGCTTAGATTGTCTGTGGTCTCTTCTAAAACTACTGTTGTGCCAAATTCACACACGCTCGTGTTTGACTGATTCCAGAATTATTACTGCAGAAGTCAGTAAAACCTTGGTGATGCTATAGGAAATTCCATTATTCTGGAGATTATATATAATATATAAAAATATATTTATGTGTATATATATATATATTTATTTTTATACTAGCATAGATTTTACTGAATTTGGGATTGGCAGATCGGTAGCACTGAACTAGGGTCCAACAGGGAAAAAATTGCACTGTTAGCTGCTGGCTTGATTTGCATTTCACATTTCTTGCTTGGTTCTTGAGTTTACCAGTATTCATCAGAAGCCTGTTAAAGCCAAGGTGCAAATATTTAGCGTACAGTTCATAAAACATACTTGGAGAGTATTCCAGTGGCGTTGCTCCATTACAATAGTAGCTGCCAGTGCTTTTCCAAGGCACAATGCTTTGAAATGATTGGTATATACGCGTGCGCGCACACACACCTATACTGTCTGAGCAATCAAAACTCCTAGTGTTTCAGAGCACATTAGGACCGTAGGATTGGAGCTAAACATGTACGTCTCATGCTTTTATCCAACTGCTTTGAAGCTGTTAACATATTTATCCTTATCCTGTGAGCTTGGACTCTTAAAAGTGGCTGGGCAGCAGAGGTTAAACTGTAGCAAAGCCTACATTGCAGATTGCAGTAACATGTAGAGGTACTTTAGGTAACACTGAATTAGCTTATCTGCCTGTGTTGGTACTGTGGAAAGAAAGTCACCCTAGCCCCAGAAACAGAAAAGCCACATGGCAAAAGTATTTCCAACCCAAAAGTTTTGCTTTTCTAAAGAGCTGACAGTTGGGGCTCAGAGTGTCATTTAGATTGTCTGTAGGTGAATCAGAGGTCTATGCACTGCTTTGTCCCAAGAACCAGTGGTGGTGATGTGATGGGTGTGGCAGTATTCATAGTGCCTTCTGTTTTGAAGTTCAAAATAATTTCCAGAGACAGAGAACAATGTTTATGCTACTTCTTGAAATGCTTCACTCTTCTCCTGAAGGTGTGTCCTCTCTTCTACCATCTCTTGGAAAAAATATTGCTTGCTCCTCCATCTTCTACATGTCTCCACTCCATTATTGTTCAGATTAGATAAGGACACAGTAGGAAAAGACATTGATTTCATTGTTATATTCTCTCACAGCTGGGTGAGATTGAGAAAAATAGAACACAGGCTAAGGACCATAAGTAGCATGGTGGACTTCTACAAACCCTGTGTACAGAGATTATTTTTGCCAGGAGAGCTCTGAAATGAGCATCTCTGCTATTGGGCAAACAACTTCCTAGATATATGAGCCTGAAAAACTATGCTATTTCTGGTCACTGGCAAGAGAGACGTCACTCAACACTACTGTTGGCTTACTGTAGTACTTACACATAGGTGTTTCTATAGCGCCCATCATTGGGGTGCTGAAGGAGGAACCTCTCATTCAGCATTTGTCTGAGGCTGTTTCTGATAGGAAGGATAACTTTAAGATTATTGTGAATGAACAAGTGACAAAGGAAAATTTCTACTGCTGCGCTATGCAACTGAGGCTGGCAAAGCAAAAATAGTAATTTAGTGTGCTTCAGTTTTTTATCTCTCTATTGCCCTTCTGCTCTACTATGTTGCTCCAAAAAAGAGGAGGAAAATAAAAAGCAGTTCTTCCTGATAGGCTACAGGCCCATTACATTAAGCATCACAGGGCTGGGGGTTGAGATCAGATTATCTCAACAGGTTGCTGTACATCAGTTGATACACGGTAACGGTTATGTCCGTATGTTCAGCCAATGACAAAGGAAAAATGATGTGACTTACATTATCTTTCAGTGAAGGAGGAGTACAGTGAGTCAAACTACTGCTTCATTATGTAAGGGCTTGAAAAAAAACCCACTATCTACATGCAGAGGTGCTTATTGCAACTCAGCAGATATATGGTGACTTGCTGCTTTGTGGTAATCATCTGTCTGCACCCGTGTACTGTCAGGTCTTGGCATTATATTTTATTTTGTAGTTCTAAAGGGCTGTGCACTATGGGTTTGCAGTCCATATCATGTTTAGTGTGATATTCAGAAGTCAGACTTAAATATGGATATAATAAGAAGGAAGACTTAAACTCGAAACCCAGATATACTTCCTTGTTTGATGAGAAGTTACATAAATGCCCGCAGGTGCTAAGAAGTGTGAAAAAATGAAACATATCCTTTAAACATGGAGTTTTTCATGTTCTCAGCTACGCAAATATATTAGAAATAGAGCTAGAAAAAAGCACTACAGTATGTTATCCACTGTTAGGTTGATATGTTTTGCTATTGCAGTTGAGTGCTTGCTGTCTATGCACAGTACTTCTGTACAGATGTAGGAAAGTCAGGGAAACTTGCTTTTTTTTTGGTACAAAGTGTCTATGTATCAAGTAAAGCTAAATATCTGGCTTCAAGTCTGTAAAGCATTCATTTCACTTGCCAATATCTGGCCATTTATGAATGGTAATGTGGTAACCATTGCAGCACCACATTCTCTTCCTTTGGAGAAGCTGCTTTTGATGCCACTTCATTTTGCCTGCACCTGTCCTATTCATTCAAAGACGTTTGCTTTTTTTTTTCCCCCTGTCATTTTTTGATCTAAAATAATATATGTATATGCATATATATAGCAAATAGAAAAGCAGATATGTAAAGTGTCGGTTATGAATAGTATAATTATGAATCACCGTAAAATTAGTCAGCCTTTTTTAATCCTCAAAGCCTTTGATTTCTTGAAAGTACTGTGAAAAGGTGCATATGCCATTATCATTACATGCTGGTTTTCTGCATTTCATAAATTAGTAAAAGAGGAGATTGCTTTAGAGCTGGGACAATGCTATATTTCTTTGTATATATTACTGTATAAAGAGAGTAAGCATATGAATGAAGCAGGTGAAGCAAGTGAAGCAAATAAGCTACTGTATCCATGGGAGAAAATGGGTGAAATCTATTCTGAGTCATCATTGAAACAGTTGAAATAAAATAGATTTACAGTTACTCTCCCAGCGTAAGTGGGAGATTGCTCTGCAACTCTATAGGCATAGAAAATTAGGACCAGCCAATAGAGGAACAATCCACAAGGGAAAAAGAGGAATATCTAGAACACATTATTTAAGCAACTAAGCAGATAAAAAAAAAAATACTTTTCAGAGTAATTCTGCAAATCTCAGTGGGGAATGGTCCTTTTCTTGTTTGAAAAAAGTTTGTAGCTGAAGAGGTGATACCATAGTCCCAAAATGTTGAGGGACTTTCTCCAAAGGTGTTCAGCAGCTGCTCAACTGTGTAACTGGAATATGCAGGAACTACTGGAAAATGAAGTCAGGTACTTAAAAAGAGAATAAAATAAAGTAGAAAAACTCCTCAGTTCTTTGCTTGGGATGCTTCCAGAGATGAGAAGCTGCAGGATACATTTACTAGTAAGGAGTGGTGCCAAAGTAGTCAGAGAAAGACAGCAGACAAAAGCTGTGTGGGAGAGGTGAATCTCCTTCCAAGAAGATTGACATGAATCACCAAGAGGTACAAAGTGAAATGTTTCATTGTGTTTCATCTGGTAGTGTAAAAACTTTAAGGAGTTTTATCACTTTTAAGAAAGATGTACCAGTGCAAATCACATGAAGTTTCACATAGAATTGACACTTATGCACAAACCCCTAGTCTTATAGAGTGCAGTGCTTTTCTTTTTTTCTCCTCAATGCAATAAATATCTTTATTCAGGAAGATAATTGATTTTATAGGAGAGAAAAAAATAAATCTATCAGGAAGCCTATAAGTTAAACTTTTAATAGACATTAAAGACTGTTAAAATGTAAATGTCCCATTAGAATGGATATCTTAATAATTAATATATAGTAAAAATGAAAATGTGCCAATATCACAATCATCTAGAAAGCCTACAGCCTTGGTCCTGGGTATGAAAGCGCACGGGAAGTCCCCTTAGACCTCGGTGTGCTAAGGCACAGGATTTTACAGGTAAATCCCAGCAAAAAATTCAGAGTCTTGGTCCTTAGTGGGAACGAGATGCTGTCCTTGTGTCACAAACAACTTTCACATTTGTTAGTCAATTGTTAGTCAGTCAACCTGCTCTTGTATTAATGATTTGGCACTACTACAATGTGATGCAAAAATCTTTTAGGTAGAAAAAAACCAAACAACTTTTCCTCCTTTGTTATCATTTGTGAAGACTCTGAGTATGAATGAGGTTTGCAGAAAGGAGATGTGGGGCAGGGCTTTTCCTTTATAGCAGGAAAATCCCCATACCTCTTCAAAGTGACACTGAAAGTTTTTCCATTTTGAAAATCTAAAAAGAAAAATGGTGTCAAAACCTCATGGAGGTGAGAAAGAAAACTTGAGCTTTTCCTCCTCCTTCCCCGCTCCTCATCATGGTCTGAATCTCTGAGAAAAGGAGAGAACTCAATTTGTTGAAATAACTCATTTGGAATATCAATTATCCATCAAAGAAACGTCCTGGACTTACTGAGCTGTCAGGAGGCTTGTCACTGCCGTATGCAAGCCTTCAGAAGTTACATCTGAGGAGGGAATATGTTGTTAGAAATCTTTCCCTATATGACACACTGTCTCTATTTCTTGCTAGAACAACTCTTAATTAGTTATCTTTTTTTTTTCTTCTTCTTTTTTTTTTTTTTTTTAAATATGCAGCACCAGGGAAAAATTGGAGTTAAATTTAATGTTGGAACTGATGACATCTCTATTGAAGAGATCAACGCAATCATTAATGATGGAAAATACCATGTAGTACGTTTCACAAGAAGTGGTGGCAATGCCACGTTACAGGTGGACAACTGGCCAGTTATCGAACGTTACCCAGCAGGTAAGGGCTTACAATAACACTTGTGCATTAAAGGTTGGGGTTGTGCAGAGCTTGGCTCCTTTTGCTTCTCTTCTAATACAATGTCAGCTCTTTCACAGTGTTTTAGTAGCTAAGTAAGTAGTTAAGGGGTCCTGAGCAATATGCAGTTTATGATGATGGCATTTCCTAAGTGAGTTTAAAAGTACAAATTCAAGTTATTACTGGAAGTGGAAAAATACAGTTACCAAGGCATGAAATAGTGGTTTTGTTTCTTGTTTTCATTTGTTTTTATTGGATTAATGTTTTAGGGGGGAAAAAAAGGCTTTGACAAAAGCTACACAGTAAAGTGACTCAAAATTGATCTCCAAGTGGTGGGGTAAAACACTTACTGTGGAAAAGGTTGTCTGTGTTCTTTTAATTACAAGTTGTTACTAAAGCAGTCTGAAGCTTATTAATTTAGCAGAAGTATTCCAGCAGCCATAAACCAAAAGGTGTTATCAGTAATTGTGCAACCAACCAACCAAATTAAGATGCTTTAACTTAAAATGCAAAACTACAGGATGTTTCTTGTGCAAGTGATGCTGGTCACTTGAACAGGACTTGTCACATGAATACAGAGTTGCCTGGATCATGCCCATATTTAATTTTATGCAAACGCTATGCATTGAAGATTACTATGTTACTAATTTTATTCGTTTTTAAAGGCAACAGGTTTTTCAGATACGCAATCCCTTTCATTTTGAATAGGACTACTGAGCCGTTAACGGTAACTCACAAATCTGCATGTTATCTGTTAACAGTTGCTGTGTATGTTTACATTATTAAGCAAAAGGCAGCAAATCCAGAGACATAAGTGAAAGGTATTCTGGTTTGCATATTTGCTATTACATAAATGACGGTTCTGATTTATCTGTTTAAAAGTAGAAAATTCTTTGTTTTGAGGGTGGAGTCGGGAGGGAGGGTATGTTTCACTAAAGAATGCAGAAGTCATTCCCTGTACTAATTATTCATATTTAGAGTTTGGTTGGTTTTTAGGGTTTTTTTAGTGTTTGAGTTGTAGTCCTGCTGTTCACCTGACTTCTAAAAAAAATAAAAAGAATTTTAAGAAAATCTACTGGTGAAATATAAACCTTCAGATCGTATCTTAGAAATAATTTAGAATTTAAAATAAAAATGAAAGCATGCATCGCAAATGAAATTATGTTAAGCAGGAGTTGTTAGACACCTGTGTGCTAATGCCTTATGAATGAGTGACGGATCTGGCAGCCACATCTCTGAGAGGTAATAAACTCTTAAGGGGAAAGGAGGATACTGGATGAAATGTGTCCTGAGATCTTTCAGATATTCCCATTTTCCCCATGTCCCCCTTGTTTTCTAACTTTTGCAATGTTTGGTAGATGGTAGCTGAAATAAGATAGTGGAAGTTGGGAAGGAGTGTGTCTTAGTTTATATGCAAGACCAATGTAGCAGAAATGAAAGAAATAGGTCTGGGGTGATTTTGTTGTTTCTTTTGTTGTTTTGGCATGGGTTTGGTTTGGTTTTGTTTGTTTGTTTTATATTCTAAAACCTAAATGATGAGCGTGGAAATATTGTTCTCTTTCTTCTCTGTTCCATTTCTTCATGAAAATATGAAGTGGCTACAACAAGGACAAACTGCAGTGGAGTTCTGAAAATAGTGGCACACATAATTTCTTTTTACTGAACATAGATCACTTTGGAAAACAGAGTGATTTCCTAGGGATGGGGTTAGGGGAGTGGAAGGAGGTTAGATGTTTTCTTTGAAAAAGGAAGACAAATAAATTGAGGTTTTTGAGCTTCCTTTAGCAGTCTGTGTAGAAGCTGCATTTCAAGGCATTTTCAGTTGCTTCACCATCCAGGGTACAGAATCCCTTGAATGGCTTTATTGCTGGATCTTCCAAGACTGCTGTTGGCCTTTAATTTTCTTTGCCTTTCCCATAGTAATATTTTATGGCTCCTGTACGGAATAGCATCACTTTTGAAATCCTGCCTCCTTTTCACTGTCTGTCTATTCTCTTTTCCCAGCACAAGAGTACCTAGCCATCCCTTTCTCTTATGTTTCCATGCTGCTCCATCAGGTTTGGTAATCTTTATTTAACCATTTTTAAACACTAGCTTCCTCACAAACTGGTGCTGCTGCACCTTTCATAAAAGATGCAGGCTTGTCCTGAAGACTATGCTGCCTGTGAGCAGTATTGATATTGCTCTGAAGATATTAATGGCACCATATTAAAAGCTAGCACTGCCACTGAAGCTCTAAAAATAGCTTTTCTAAAAGCAATGTCTTAAAGATATTGGACAGCACAGTTTGGCAAATTCTGCTGCCCCCAGTTTGGATGTGCTACTGCTGTTGCTATTTTAGGAACTGATAGTAGTATCTGGCAGTACTGGTTAACCAGCTAACTTGCTCGTTGCTCACATTTTGAATAGAGAACATGTAGCTGTTGTAAATATGGACCAAATTCACTCTTGTTTGCATGAGTAAGGGCTCATTAGCTTTCATTTCAATGCTAGAATGAATATTCTTTTTTGCTTTGTGACTGTTTTCTGAATTGTTTCTTTCTGCATAAATTCTCAATATGCCTGTAGTACTGTACATAAGCACAGACTTATCTCTCCTACTTCTGGGTTTTTTTTTAAATTAAGAATAGAAACAAGATTAGCATCTTAAGTAGTAAGTTTGCTGTTCTTAAATAATCTGGATTTCCTTTTTTCAAAAAGAAAAAAAGAATTCAGTTTGTTGCCTAAAGCATACCAACTAAAAAATTGTCCCTTCTTCACGAGGAAAGATTATACTCTGGATTACACTTCTGGTTGGAGTGTCTGACTACAAGACATTGCTTATTTGTGATCAGTGTCTTAAAATATTGAGTGAAGATTTTCTGAGAGATGTTTCTGATCAGAGGCTCAAGATTTTCCAGTTTCATTGCCTGTGTGGCCTTCATACAGCCCCATCTAATTGCTGTAGATATTGGCACCCAAGGCTCACTAACAGTCTGTGTTGCATTGCTTGTGGGGAGGGTGCTGTAGGTACCCCTCTTGATACTCAGAGCCAGCATGCAAGCATCTTTTGAAAAAGAGCTGTGGCCTTGATTGCCACAAGTCTGCATGGGATTTGTAAGTTTTCTGAACTTAGTCCTGGGTCTCAGGAGCCACCCAGAGTTCAGTGCTCTCACAAAGGGTTTTCTAGCTGATTCTCAAATACTGCTTTACGAGCAGTCAAAGGTAGACACCTTGCAAAAAAGTATCATATAGCAATGCTCTATAGGCCTTCCACATTTGCTTTGTGTGTTTTATCCTAGGGCTGCGTAAAATGCAGAAATAACCCTGACAGATGACTAGGATCTAGCATGTGTGCTAGATTCTCTTGTGTGTCATTCTCCATCCCACTAGACTTGAATGTTATGTTTTCTCAAGAATCTTGTTTGGGCCAATGCACCTTCAATTTGTACCTCAGTAGACATGGAATGAGAGAGCTGTAAAAGGAAAAGAGGTGAGGGAGGCCAGTGGGAGAGGATGATTATCCTTGTAAAAGTGGCTGACTGTTTCTGGAGTATAGTGGGGGGAAAAACATATTTTAGTCCTAGACAAATGTGAACAACTTCAGTGTTCTGAAATGGCTGGATGATTTTCAGAAACCGCGGTTTAGATTTAGGTACGTATGATCTTCCAGACTCCCATCAAAGTCACGTTCTCATTGTGTCAGTGGCTGGTGGGTAGTCCTATGATTGGGAATGGCATGTTGTGGTTCTATAATAGCTGTCTAAGATGCCCAGATTTGTACTGGATTTGTATATTCCATCTTTCTTAAATATATTCAATGTTATGTCTTTTTCCCTAATGATTATCATCCCTCTGCACCTTCCCAAAGTACCTTAATATTTCATCTTGGCCACTTTTTCAGATAGTGGTTTCCCATTAACTTATCTGGATGCAGCCTCATTTCCGATTATATTAAACAGGAATGAGAAAACTGCTGACTGTGCACTCAAGAGTTCCTGATCAATAGACTAACCACATTTTCCATG
This sequence comes from Coracias cyanogaster, assembly GCA_033124195.1. Taxonomy (NCBI): domain Eukaryota; kingdom Metazoa; phylum Chordata; class Aves; order Coraciiformes; family Coraciidae; genus Coracias; species Coracias cyanogaster. The sequence continues at coordinate 104,246 of JAVSBS010005450.1, forward strand.
CAGATCCTTTCTACTCCTCACTGCTTATCTTGTCTGCTTCACAACTTAGTTTTAATTCCCCTCTGGGACTGCTGTTGTGGTGATGGGACTGCAACATCTTAGCAACTCCAGCTATAGGCTGGAGAGAACAGGCTGCTCTTGTACCTTCAGTTAGGTAATAATTCTAAACTGAAATATAGATTTGCTAAGACAGCTTTTATAGTAGGAAACCAAAGGACTTGTTAATATGGTTCAAACTGAACTGAAAATTATTGCCAAAGGAAAAAAAAATAAATCACAAAATAATAGGAAATTGGTTTTAGTAATGTCAAAATATTAATTTCAGTATTTCTACATAAAATGTTCTGACTTTTCATGTCAAGATTACCCAGTGTTTATAAGGGATTTAGGTAATCTGAGAACAAACCATTTCATTTAATTTGAAACCTTTTCTCCCTTACCTGACAGAAAATCTGTTTCAAATCAAATCAGATGGGGGCGAGGGGAAATATCTTCCTCACAGCAGTGCACATAACCATATCTATTTAACAAGAAGAACAATTTTCTCAATTTTCTAGTTTTCCTTCCTTTTCAGTGAAGGGTGTACATTTTACTAGTCTGGGAAAGTATACTGGAACAAGCTCGATGACTTTCTAAAGCCACAATAATCACCATTTATTGTGAAGGATTTTCAGAAACACTTTTCTGTGAATAACTCTACACTTTCTGCATGCAAAGGGAATTTGCCCAATGCTGATTCTTTTAAAAAACATGGCACAAACTGTTTTTTTACCAGCTGGAACCTAATCTTCAGGACTTCCATCATAAATCAGACTGATGCAGAATTTTCTAGATATAAGATGATCTGTTAGATATTGGCTAACTGGTCTATGGTTTCAAAGCTGTTCAGACTGCTGATAATACTCAGTGGTTCCTGGGAGCCTGCAGCAGACTGGAAGACACAGACTGATGTAAGCAAATATCTAAAATGAAGCCTTCCTCGTCATCTCTGGATCTCTGGTCAGCCTTAGAAAAGCATAACTTGGTTGCAGCTATTCTCACGTACCCCATGGGTCAGCAGACATGTCTGACAGGCCTACATCTGACAGCATGAGCATCTCGCACATGTTGTTCACATAAAAGAGATTGTCCAGAACACTGCCAGACTACTAGAACAGATGTATCTCTGTGACTGGGGAGTATAAATTACAACTGAGTATACACACCAAAGAAGAACCTGTGTGAGAGTCCGCGTATGTTGGCAGAAGATCAAACCACAGGCTGACATTATGGTTAGTGCTAAGTACCTCTGCAATATGGCAGCTGGCAGCTGAAGCTCCTAGGACTTTAGTATAATAGAGAATACTTCTGTTCTAGGATTTTGTTTTGGTTTTCTTTGTCACATAAGACTAAACATCTGAGAGTACACATGTTTTCTTAGGGACTTTCTCTGGATCTGTGGGCTAAAGGTTGTTATTGCAGAACATCCAAGGCCTAGGGGAAGGGAGTGTCTCATTTAAATTCTTCTCTTGGTCCTTGTATTGTGGAAAATAGACAAAGCATCTGCCATCTTTTCATGGGGTACAAGTGACTTTAAGATAAATGCTAAGAGACAGCTATTACCATGTATCCTATTTAGGGTACGTGCTATCCATTTGTCTTGGTTTTGTGTGTTCAGATTGACCGTAAAATTAACAGGAGACATTTGGGTTGGTACCTTTGTTTCTTTGGAAGGGATTAGTATTTTCCAAACAATCCATGTCGTTATCTAACTTGCATACCATTGGTTTAGAAATACCTTCCAAATTCAATCCCCTACAGCCACTTCTGAAGAAAATCAAAGATCTGTTTCTCAGGCATAAATGTGATGGCCAGGAGATATCTCAAACTTTTTCACAAAAGTATCTTGGAATATTTGAATAAAATGGACAGACAGCCTGTCATCACCACTTCCATGCAAAATTAGAGTAGTCAATGTGAGGCAGGAACCTAAGAAGTAAATGGTCACTCAGTATTTGCCCTGCCTTGTATTTTGCTAGAGGGTCTGCTGGCCACTGCTGTTAGGACATGGGACTTTCAGAGTGTTTTCCACGCTGAATACAAGCCTTCTGACTCCTATTTATTTATATATTTATTTGCCCAGCAACACATAATCTTTACCCGTTTTCTCACTTGGTTCCTTCTTTGGATACAAGAATACATCTTGATTCTCTCATATGTGCTTTCCTTTGCTGTGGTCAGAGTTTTGACACTCCTACAGCCAGATCTGCCACATTGACAAGGAAAACCTGATGGTGGACATAGAGGATATGAAGAACGTCCTGTCTGATGAGCTGCAAAGCTTGTGAAGTTGCAGCAGTCTCTCTTTACTTGGTAGAGGAACGGCTTCCAAAGACAAAGACTGTATTTCTGCTCAGGAGGGAAATGCAATAGGAAAGACTGAAGTTTTGTTCACAGCAATTAAGTTTCTGTGAAACAGATATTGCCCAAGGTCTGCTGTTTTGCATGTCATTTTCCTGCTGTGAGAAACTAGCAGTGCCAATGAAACAAGGACATGTCATAATACTTTACTTTCCTTGGAGATAACGGTGTTTGAAAAGAACAGGAGGACTTCTCAGGAACTCTCCACCTGGGAATATGTAGAAGATGAGTTATACGATGCAAGTGAACATTTTATGTATAAATTTATGCCATGTGTATAAAATCAGGCATGGGTCTGAAATATTTAGTCCATGGAATTAGTAGGGAGAGAAAGGGAAAAGTACCAGCTAAGTCAGTAGTTACTTGGTTACCAAGTAATGTCTCATCGTCCCAGAGCTGGAAAGCAAAACTCATCAATGTTCTTTATGGCCTTTCATGTGTCCATGGAGTCACATCTTCCTGGGATTCTGTTTATGCTGAGGTCTCCATCTAGGAATGTCTGCTGGTAACCTTCTCTGGTGTGATAGGACATAATTGTGCATAAAGGTGAATGAATTAACATACCTTTTAATTTTTTTTTAAATTTGCACAGTCTTTTACAAAGTTCCACATATGAAAATATTCGGGAAGAAATTACACAGCCCTGGTGGTAAAGACAGAGTTGTTTAATGGATCAGACTCTAGCTTAGGGAGAACAGAGGCACGAATTCCTACATAATTAAATTCAACAGAGTAAATCCATTGATTTTTTCAATGGAAGTATGATCATTTAAACTTTAAGTTATATATTCATTAAAATTGATTTTTTAAAAAATATGTTAGAAAACATACATACTGGCTGTACTAGAGAAGATTTCAAGATTAGTAGAGAACACAAAGACCAGTGAATGAAGAGTTTAAAAAACCCACTATCTGCTTCCTTTGACAGCAATGAAAAAACAAAGGGAAAAAATGAAAGCTATTTAAAAAAAAAAAAAAAAACCAAACAAAAAACAAACAAACAAAAACCAACAAAAAGATCTTTTAAAACATAAGCATTTAAAACCCCTGAATTTTTACATTTCTAAAATTTAAAAATGAAAATTCTATTGGTTTATGCAATTTATTTGCATTTTTTATAGAGTGACAGATTTTGTAAAGTCTTCATTAGCTTAAATAATGTTTTAATCAATCAATGCATTTTTAAATCAAAGCATTTTCAATCAAAGCACTTCTTGTCCCAAAATCAACTTGCTTTGTTGGATAGGCATCTTAACAGTAAAAGAAAAGTTGATATATGAAAGATAATGCATACAGGTGAGATGATTTGAATTTTTATGGGAAATATCTTGAATTAATTTTACTGGCTCAAAACAAAGATTGAATGCTGTAGATCACTCATGGATTATTTTCATTAGCAATCAAAAAGCGAGATTAAGTTCCGTGAATGTTTAGAATGCTAAAGAAAATATTGATGGCACTGTATTTAAATCAATGGTCCACCTCCTCTCTAAAGGATTAGTGGTTGGTTGGTTTGGGTTTTTTCCTATTCCCATTTCTTTTTTCCCTGTGTGTATTTAAAAGTTATATTAGTGGTAGAAGAGCTTAAGAAATTATAAGGAAAAATATACTGTGTTTAGTGTGCTCCTTTGCATAAATTGCTGCCCGTAGAACTGTCTTAAAGGGTTAACTTAGGAGAAAACTCCTGTGCTTGGGAATTTTCTCTCAGTTTCCAGTCCAAATAATTTTCACTTCATCCCACTTTGTTCTTGTATGTCTTTTCACAAAATAGTTTTCTCATTTCCCTGCTTATCATAATAGCCCTTCTCTTGACTTTTTTTTTGTTTTGAATTCATTTTTGAAAGTGCATATGGCTGGAAATGGCCAATAGCAAGAATACTAGGACCTCATGTAAAGACATATGAAGATGATAATGTTTAAAGTTATCTGTACCGATGCATTCCAAGATCTTATTTTCACTTTTCATACCTCAAAACCAGATGGCTCAATATCATTCTGCAGCTGACTAATATACTCATTGAACATCTTTCCTCATGAATTCACTTTAGCATTATTGCAGCCTTCCAGCATCTGAAGAAGTCTACAAAAAAGCTAGGCAGGGACTTTTTACAAGGGCTTGTAGTGTTAGGACAAGTGGTAATTGGGTCAAACTGGAAGAGAGCAGATTTAGATTAGATGTAAGGAAGAAGCTCTTACTATGAGGGTGGTGGGACACAAGAACAGGTTGCCTAGCGAAGGTGCAGATGCTCCATCACTGAATGTGCTCAAGACCAGGTTGGATGGGGCCTTGCACAACCTGCTCTAGTGAGAGGTGTCCCTGCCCATGGCAGGTGGGGGTTGGAACTAGATGGTCTTTAAGGTCCCTTCCAAAATGAGGGAACACATTGGCTAGTCTGAACACAAGTAATGACTGTTTATCATCTGTGTTGAATGATTCACTAAGAAGCTGTAGAAGACACCTTAATGAAGTGGAATTGTTAGGGAGAAGATGACTCGAATGCACTAGATAGCTCCTGGAAGTGGCTTGCATCCTGGAAAGATGGGCACCTTGAGTGTGATCTAAAACAAGCAGCTCTTGTATTCAGATGCCTGTCAATAGATACAGAAGCAGAATGTGAGGCTGTGGTCTCTACCTAAGAGAGGTAGGAGAGGAAAAATTTCTTGTTCAACGCTATCCCTTATTGCCTTTTTCTATTCAACTCTTTACTGTACAATTTTTATACTCCTCTATGTTTTCCACAGTTAATGAATGACTTGCGACATGGTATCATATCAAACGCTTTACTGCAATCTAGATAAATTAGATATACTTAATTTCCTTAATCTAGAAAATCATTTAACTTATCAAATACAGCTGTTAGATTAGTCTAACATGATTTGGTAAAGTTTTGCATTTTATCTCATTTTCCAATTGCTTCATGTCTTTAATTCTTTCCTTTTGAATTTTTTCTAAAGCACCATGTACTACTAAGGTCAGACTAAATAGTTGAGTGGATGGCTTTTTTCCCCTTCTCATATAAAGCTATTAAATTTTCTGTTCTTTAATAGAAAAAGTCGCATGCCCCATTGGATAGCTGTATTTTTTTAAAAATGACTTGCTATTTTTAAGTTCTGGGGTAGAGGTCATCTTCTGTGCCTTCTGACCCCACAAGTTCATTAAGAATATGCACGTGGCTTTCTTCTGAGCTGTGAAGTTTTACAACTTTATAGACACATTCCTGTTACTCAATCCAATCTCCTCCCTTGGGTCATCATCAACCTTGCTACAAAGTGACTCCCCTTCTTTCCATGATCTCTTTTTGTTTATAGTGCTTAAGAACTCTGGCTTTTAAATTGATTTTACTTTCTTTGCAAGGTCCTTTGAGCTTGAGTTTTGGCAACTTTACTTGTGTATTTATTTCTGTTTCTAATTCTGAAAGTCACTGCTTTCTTTGCTGAGCAAATCTGAGTTTTTAACCTCCTATAATATAAGCTATGATAGTGTTAGTTTTTCAGCCTAGTAGATCTCCCCTTGTATATCACTAACCTTGCAGATGGAAGTCCAAATATATTTCTTTATTTATTTTGAATACTTTACCTTAAAGAATTTCCAAGTGTCCAGTCTGATTCTGGCCCCTCAGACTGATTACATAATCTGGTTTCCTTCCCTTTATCATTCTTTTTCTTTTGAAATCAATAATCTGATTTGAAGACTTATTTTTAGTTGTCCTTGTATTAATTTGAGTAGCTTATGATACCTCAATTGAAAAATGTTTCCTACAATTAACTTTTCTATGCTATTTTCATTATTTATCCAAAGCAAAGCTAAAATAGCATTGTTTTTTGTTTGTTAGAACTGGACAGAGTCTTCAATGAGTACTATAGGAAGCTGATATCTACCTGTAATCATACAGTTATGTTCAGTTATAATATGAATAAAAGAAGGCATTACAGCAGTGTGTAAAATAATGGCATAGAGAATTAAAAATAAGACAAGGACATCTGTGAAACTCAGTTCAACAAGTTTTTACAGTATAGTAAGATGCAAGAAACTAATTTAGCAAGAATTTAAATAGATTAAAAATTAATCTTATTTACTGAGCCACAAACCAGCACTTAGTGATGGATGGAAGTAGGGCAGCATGCTACCTTACCTTTGCCAACATGTAATTGCACAACTGATTTCTTGCATCTTTTTCTGATTCATACAGTTCTGACTACCCTTTGGTTATGATTAAATGTATTTTTCAGCATGTATCTAGGTCTAACTTTCAGTATAATTTTATTGTTCACGTGAAACATTGATATTAAGAAAAATGGTTAGTTATTTTCCCATTCTGTTTGGGTGAACCTCTATTATAGCTTATCCAAAGTCAAGGAAATCTATTTAAAAAAAAAAAAAAAAAAAAGCGCTGCTGCTCTTTGAGATCATGAAATTGTTTTATCCTGCTGTCATCTTTAAATAAAGAGCCTAAGTGATACCCAAACAAAATGCTACATTAAGTCCCTTTTCAAAAAGTGGTTTCAGTAAAGTTTCCCAAATCAGCTTTTTAATTTGACAGCTTATCAGGCTTTTCTGTCAGCTAATGCTATATAATAATGCTTTTCTAACTCTGAAGACAGATTTTCTTTTTCCCTTTATTTTTCATCTTGGATATCCCGGTAAAATACAAAGGCTCATCCCTTCTTAAACTTGATAGATCCTGTAATTAAATTCAGATCTTGATAAAATGTGTGCCACAGTTGTCATTACTTGATCACAGAAGGTATAACACCTTTCAGTTAAATATGGCAAGGCGGCACAATGCATCTAGTTTAGGAGGTGGAAAAAATGTCAAATGAGCAGTGATTCAGAAAAAGGTTTTCTAAAATACTGAAAGAAACATACTTGCTCTTTTTGTGTCTTGTGGCAAAGGCTGGTGCCCATAACTGCTTACCATAATTAATCACAAGGTGATATAGAAATGGGATTTCTGAAGGCAACAAGATATGGTGGTTCGTTAGAGAAAGAAAGTGGGAGTGAAAACAGGTCTCAGAAAGAGACATGGCAAATCTGTCACAGCTGGTGTCATTCACCTCTTCAGGAAGGCCATTATCTATTAACAATGCCAGTAAAAGGTCTCAAAAGATGAAACATTGCCAATGATTCTTTTGCACACTTATTTTTTTGGTTTGACATATTTTCCATGTAACCTGCAGTATCACAACTTACTTAATGCAGTAGGGTAAGTTCAAAATGGAAGACTAATGTGGTGTTGGTTAAAAATAAAACAATTCAATCAAATTCTTTACCAAGGAATTTTAGCTACCCAGTAGCTTCCTTAACAATACAGTGCTGATATCTGTGACAGAATCCATGTCTTAAAAGACATTTGTAATTCTTCTTTTCTTTCCCAGTGGCAGGACCATGATATCAATGCAAAGTTTGAACACCAGATTCCTTTATTTCCCTTTCCCTTCAGAATCTCTAGTAGGTTCATAGCTTGTTCTTGTTCAAGATTACACAGGACTTTGTGACTTGTCACTCATAAACCCAACCAGAATCCCCTAACTTCAGTAAAATTACTTTTGTGTAACACAGAAGTTGATACCGTTGTGAGTGTGCCCCTAACTTTAGATGGCTTACTTGATGGGCATACACATGCATTTGCTCTAAGACTGGTGGTAATGCTCCCAGTGGTGGACAGAGCATACCAGAGAAAGTACGATAGTGTACTTCTGCCGTGTGTTCTTTCTTCAAGGCAGTTTGTTTCCATTAGCTTCTGGGGCAACCCTGAAGTCAGACTGAAATGGGAGCCTTTCTCAGCACAGAACAAATCAATGTAGTGTTGAGCCTTCCAACCAGCCAATCTATCATAGGGAAAACAAAATTAACTTCTCGGCGTTGCTATTGTGTTTTAGGTGCTCTCAGAAGATGAGGGTATTTTTTTTTATTTGGGGCATATTTGTGCATGTGTCCCCGGATAGATTTTACTGGTGTTGTGAGGTGTGACAGCACAATAGTACTTTATGTCTTCAGGATAAGAAGTTCCATTAAACTAACTAATTCAGAAGGAGTCACTATAATTCATACTGCAGCAGGAAAAATGGCAACCTGCTCTGTCCTAGATATATTTTCAAGAGACCAAACTGCCTTAACCAAGTATCCAGGAGGACACAAATAACCACTGTCTTGAATGTACGAGTATGTACAGGACCAGGGGTCCTCAAACTACGGCCCGCGGGCTGGATACGGCCCGTCAGGGTCCTCAATCCGGCCCGCGGGTATTTACAGAACTCCCTGCACCCTCCTCGCCGGGGGGAAACCAAGCAGCCGCAGATGACTTCCTGCCACTTAATCTGTGCCCCGGGTGCGGCAAAGTTCCTTCAGTCCCTTCTGGCCACCCTTTCCAGGGTGCACGGCTGGGCTAGGGAGGGGGGCAGCGGCATCAGCGGGGTGGGCGACTCCCCCATTGTTTTTTTCCAAACTATAGTCCGGCCCCCAACAGTGTCTGAGGGCAGTGAACCGGCCCCCGACAGTGTCTGAGGGACAGTGAACTGGCCCCTTGTTTAAAAAGTTTGAGGACCCCTGATTTAGATAAAAGAAGCCGTTATTACCCTTTCTGCTAATACAGCAAAAACAGTAAGTTAGAATATACACTTACGTTTTAAAAGTTAAAAAACAATAGATAAAGTTACAGGGCATAGATGCATTCCATGACAGCAGCCCTCCCACTTCAAACTGGAGAGGATCTGTTTGCCCTGTAAAATTTAGAGACTTTATTCAGTTATTGAGCTTTGGGTAGAGATATCATGTAGCAGTGGGGTCAACATTGGAATCTATGGCTGGTAAGTATTTGAGCCCATGCCAGTCCCCTTCCCAGTAAAAACACAACCAGCAACAGGGAGTGGAAGTACCTGACAGTTCAACACAGTGTACAGGGATGTTTTATATTACTTATGACACCTCTGGCTCTCATTAGACTTGAATAAGAACCAAACAAGGACCAAAAGATTTGGCCTGATGTTCCTTTTGGATTCCTAATGAGACAAATTCAGCCACAGCTATGAGCATTTAATTACCTTCTACTTGAATCAAAGCAGGTTTTATGCATAAATCTGAACACTGGGGCTGATTCACAGCCATTTATGGTTTTTTCTCAAAATGTAACCTAGGATCTGCTCTTAAAATCTAACTGCCTTCAGAAGAAGCTTTGTTTACAAAAGCAAGATGGCAAAATCAGCTTTTTGTTATTTACAGCTTTGCTGCAGTTTTGAGAGCCAATTTTTTTTCTTATTCTCATCCCTTCCTTGCAATAAAAGTATACAATCATGGACGCCTTGCACATTTCATTTCAACTTCAAGCCATTCTGACAAAGGAAGCATTCAAATTCGCAGCTGGATACAGCACCAGTGAAATCAATAGAGCTGTCACAGCTTACTCCTACAAAGAATCTGACCCTAAATCTAAAACCACATGGCAAGGAGAGGAGAAATAGTGACACAAGCTATGATAGAGGAAGTCTTGCATGATAATAATTAAAAATTACTTGCGAGAGGAATGTCCACATTGGGATTAACAGCAAATTCATTCTGGATTGGAACAACTATAAATTTTACTGCTCCAGAAAATGAGCCTTCTGTGGTAAGCGTATAGTCATTTCAATTGAGTTCCCAAAGGATAAGATGTATATCAAATCTGGTAATGTGTTATAATTGGAAACAGTGATCTTGTCATGACTTCAGAACAGAAGTGAGACAGTGGTCCAAAGCCTCAATGGACTTCAGAGAAGGGAAGAAAATGTTTGCTCCACATGCAAGAGGAAGAAGAGTTCGGCAAGAAGGGCCATGTCTCCCTCTTCCACCCTCGCTCCATCTGTAGAATGAGATTGATTTTTTTCATGTCCACAGGATCCAGCAAACATGATGTATCTGTGACAGATGACTGCTCTCAAAATAGTGAGGGAAATGTGCCCCAAACCCTAGCACAAGGGCTCCTTGGCCACTGCACCTTGCTACACTGAAAGGCACCACTGAACTGCAAGCAAACAGTAGGACAGAAAGGACTAAGACAGTGGTCCTCAAACTTTTTAAACAGGGGGCCGGTTCACTGTCCCTCAGACACTGTCAGGGGCCAGACTATAGTTGGGAAAAAAACCATGGGGCAGTTGCCCACCTCCCTGTTGCCGCCGCCCCCCTCCCTAGCCCAGCTGCACAGTCCGGCAAGGGTGGCCAGAAGGGACTGAAGGAACTTTGCCGCACCCGGGCTCTGGCCGGGGCACGGATTAAGTGGCAGGAAGT